>PVKS010017235.1:0-42401 GCA_004027875.1 Aplodontia rufa | reverse complement strand
GCTAATAGACCAACTTTCTCATTGTCCAGGGTCTAGTCCCCACCTCCACAGATGAGTGGAGACAATCGACCCTTAGATCTCTGGGTTAAGCTGATTTTACTCATCATGATCTCTTCCATAGCCATCCATTTACCTTCGAAGGCTGCAATATCATTGTTTCTAATTGCTGTGTAATAGTCCATGGTATAAATGTACCACAGTTTTTGGATCCATTCTTCCAGTGAGGGACATTTAATCAAGTACTGAAAAATAATTGTTCTATCCTGCCAGACCTGAGGTTGTGCCCCAAAAGGAATGATAAGGGAATTCATATGAGGGAGTGCCCCAAACTGTCCTAAAAGGAGGCCAGCTGGAATTCCAGAGAAGTATTACACATCAGGATTATCAATCCAAAGTATTTATTATGAAATCTTAATTACAGAGACAGAATACAGAGACTGCTCCTATGGTCAGCAGAACAAGGGATATTGTACGTAATTGTGTCCATAACAAGAGGTTCAAGGTATGGCCTTAGGCAAGGGTTTAAATATTTTGGCTATGCTGGAGTTCTTTCTTTCAGGGTTTTGGGCCTTCATGGGACCCTGGGAAGACTCAGCTTGCAGGGAAAACATGAAGCCAGTTCCCAGAGCCAGCAGGGAACTTTTTGACTTCTTGGTCAGGAAAGAAAGAAGGTGGGGGTCTTGGGGACTGTATGATAAATATGCTTTAGATTGGATTAAATTTAATAGCTTAGATTCTCTAAATCAAAATTAGATTTTGCCATACATTAATTTGATTCTAGAATACTGTGTGAAAATATGGCTAATATATTTTCAGCATTCTCATTCACTATTTTTATAAAAGTATTAATATGTGTATGACAATAATTGCACTTAACTTTAAAATTCTTTAGTATGTAATCTATTTCCTGAAAAAACATTTATCCTTATAATTTATCCATTTCCTTTTATTTTATATTTAATTTATTTTATTTTATATTTAATTTATTCTAAAGTATGGCTTTGGCTACTTTGTGCATTTTTAAGAGGAAAGTATGCTTTTCATTTTAAAGCCAAGAGTGATAAAGCAAGATTAGAAAGGGAGCTTTTAGAACATTCTTATTATAATTATCATTGACCAAATGTGCTATGTGTTAGGTTTATTTTAACCTAGGCTTTACACATTAATAAACTGCTATGTAGGTGGTAAAATAAAATTAGAAAGGCTGTTAATATTGTAATAAGATTATTTTAAAAGAAACACCAAGAAGTAAGTTATTTGAAATAGTGATTTGACATTTCATAAAGGATACATGATTATCTATAAAAAAGTTAGTATTTGAATAATTATATCAGCAATATTTAAAAACACTTATTTTAAAATAAATATTAATAATAAATGTTAGTGCATGGTTTATTAAATTTTATTACAGATATATAAAGAATATATTAAATGATGATGATGGGGAAAATATTTGAAAAGAAAAATTAGTGTAACAATAATTTGGCCACCTTTATGCTGTCCAAAGGGTTTAAGAATATAGGATTTCCAAATGTCAAGAAAATATATTAAAGTGCTTACATCATTGAGTAATATCATAATCTGCCACAGAACATCCCACAGAGGAATCAAGGTCAAAGTGTAACACTAGCATTTCAAGGTAGGTGCAGAGTTTAAATCTGAAACAACCTGGCTGCCGTGAATTCATAACTCATTTTAAACTAAGCATAAGACAGAATCAATTACACACAACTTATAAATCATCCACTGACTCAGTTTTCACTTGCAGATGTGTGAGATGCCACAAGTTTGCAAATATTAATGATTATTATAGTAAATAGTAATTTGCTGATGACATTTCTTTTATCAACCAAAAAAAATAAAGAAAAAAGAAAGGATGTTCATCTTTCTTCCCACTTAGTTATAGCTCATCTCTTTCCTCTTATCCTCAGGAAAACTTGAGAAAATAGCCTATGTTTATTATGTGCAACACCTATTTGCTTTAAAATCCTCACAATTTAGATAGTCTAAATGTTTCTCTAAAACTACCATCACAAGGGCATCTACCTGGGTACTAAGTGCAAAGACTCATTTTCATTTTTCTTCATGTGCAGCCCTTCTGCATTTTTACAAGACACATTCCTCTCCACAGATAGCTTTCTTAACTTGCATTCCAAGATGACACACTTCCTCAGTTTATCCTGTAGCTCCCAGACAACTCCCATTCTGTCTCCTCTGTGGCCCCTCTGCTTTCTCCTTCTCATGTTGGAGTACTCAAGAGTCAACTCTTCATACTCTTTTTGCACTAAGTCCCCTAACGACCCAACTCCGGAGAATAGCTTTTGAGTGGGAATAGGGACCCATTCATGGGCTTGTACCACTGCAAATACATAGGGCCTTGTTTGGGGTTGTTGAATACTCTGCACTGCTTACATTAACATTCTTAATAAGTTTATCTTTAACTTATGACTTTCAGGTGCAGTCTGATATGAAAAGGGAGTGTGTTCCAAGTGCTTGAAGCTTCAGCTCATAAGCATTCCTTCCTCCCACTTGACCTCCACTTCCACAAGATGGGTTCTCTGCCTCCTGCTCTACTCCTCCCACACAGTCCTCACTATCACATTCTGCATGCTGTGAGATGTGGGTGCAAATATGAGGAGGGTTGGAGACTTGTTCCCTTTGCACCAAACTTCAAGGCAGGGCCTGGGCATTTGTGAGGATCTGAACTTACTACATGATTTTACTGTACCCCAAGCAAGTGCAACATCAAATAGCAAATAAAAAAATGATAGGTTGAAAGAGACTGCAGAAGAAAGGAAGAAGCTTTTCCTGCCTTGTAAACAAATTGCCCCACATTTTTGGTCCTGGGCCCCACAAAATTATGTAGTTTGTGTACTTAGCCCTTCTTTCAAAACTATCTATATTCCTCCAACTTCCAAATATAAATCTTCAGTTAAGATGTATCTCCAGAATTTATGTCTTCTTTATCCAACCAACTTCACTGCATCTCTACCTGTTTTTATAATATAAAATTTTCAGAATCAAATTGATGCACTTAATTGATTTTATCCCAAAGACTTGATCTTCCAATAGCTTTAACAATCTAAAATGATGGCATACATCTAATAAAGAGCATGAAGCTTATCTTTAACCTTTATTATGCTCCAATATTTAAAATATACTCCTTTAGGAAATCCAGTATTCTGTTCTCTTCAAACATGTCCATGGTCCACTGACAACCTCAGCATTTCCCACTACTCCCAACTTACTCTTTCACCTGATAGCTACAAAGCTCAAGTGTGGTCTTCTCATCTCTCTTAGCCCACCACTCCCATGGACTTTTCCAAACAACACAACTGCATTGCATCATTTAGTAAAAGACCATTCACTTAGCCCTCTACTCACAACCCTATTTCAGCTTTCTGTGTCCTCAGAGTAAAATCTGGAATCCTTGCCATGATCTGGCCTCTTCTCTGACCTCATCTTCTACAGTTATTAACTTTGTTCCCTGTGTTATAACCACATTAGATTACTTATTTTTTTAAACAAGTGAGATTTGCTCCTGCCTTGGGAGCTTTTCACTGACCATCTACTTAGTGTGGATTATATTCACTCTAAAATCCACAAAGACAAATTCAGCACTGCCTTCAAGTTTCATTTAATGAAACTTTTCCTGGTCATCCTATTAAGCACTGCAATTTGTCCACTCCTCTGTATACCCAATCTGCTTTATCTTCTTTATTTTCACTTCTTCCACAGCACCTATCATCTAACATGCCATCTAATGTGCTTATATGTTGCACTTACTTATCTGCTGTCTCCTCATGTTAAGAATGTTTTAAGATGACAGAGACCTTGCCCATCAATGTATTCAAAGCACCTGGCACAGCATCTGGAAGACAGTGGAAGTCAAGTAAACATTTGTAGATGAATGAATATCAAAACTGAAGATTAAAACATCAATCCTAGAAACATGAAGGGTTGTAAATATAACCATATTAATAATGATTAAAGCATGCTTGAAATTAATATAAAGCATTCATAAATCAGTAAAGGAAATATCCATAAATTATATGTGAGGGTATAATCATCTGACCATTTATATGCAGCTGTCTGAATGTGAAATTTTTCCTATCAGGCCATTTGAATATTTAAATGAACTTATTTTCCAAGGATTTTCCTCAGGAAATATGAACCCAAAGTCCATATTTAGATGAGTGAATATACACATTGTTGTATATGTTTACAATGGAATGTAATACTATTTACTATTTACCCTTAGAAATGAAGAAAATTCTGTCAAATCTTACAGTGTGGATGGACCTTGAGGACATTGCACTAAGTTAAATAAATCAGTCTCAAAATTACAAATAATGTTTTTTCCCATTATATGAGGTATGTAAAGCAGTAAAAATTTCAGAAATAGAAGAAATAAAGTGGTTATCAGGAGTTGAGGGAAGGGAGAAAGGGAGAGCTGTCATTTGATGGGTACTGAGTTTCAATTTTGTACCACGAAGAAGTTCTAAAGATCTGTTGCTGAAAAAATGCAAATATCCTTAATGCTATTCAACTGTGCACTTAAAAATTGTTAAGGTGATAAATTTTACACTATGCACTTCTTGCCACAATTGAAACTAAAATAGAATTTTTAAAATTAATGGGAAAATTATAATTGTTTTTTGACCTCCAAAAATTTTTGTCAAAATTTCACTAATAAATGTATAGAAAAATGAAAATTTAATAAAACTAACATCTATTTAACACCCTGTCATTTAAAACATTAAAATATTAAGAATTAAACTTTTGTTAAAAAATAAATAAAACTATTGAGTAGTTTCAATAGTGTTTACCTCGTATTTGCCATATAACTATGACATAAAGTGAGAATCTTTTCTATGCCTTGGCAAATTGTCATATTTCTTTTTAAGTGTGTATGATCTTACAATACTTTATTTATGTTACTTTGAATGTCAGAAGATTTTGCCATGAGTTCTTTTAATGGAATTTTTTCTTGCCCGCATAACTTCCTATAAGAAGTCTTGATCCTTCCTGTCACAACTATTTATATCACTTAATCAATAACATTATCTTCATTAAGTTCCTCTGTTCAAGAGTGGCAGTTTAAGCTGGCCGTGGTAGCACACACCTGTAATCCCAGCAACTCAGAAGGTTGAAGCAGGAGGATCCCATGTTTAAGGCCAGCCTGGGCAATTTAGCAAGACTCTTTCTCAAGAAAAATGAATAAAAAGTGTTGGGGATGTAACTCTATTGGAAGGTGCCCCTGTGTTCAATCATCATACCCCCCCACAGATATACAAACAAAAATCAGTGGAGGTTTTTATCCTAACACTGTGATTTAAGGAGCATGATTTAAAAAAGGAAAAAAATTCCCCCACTGGGACACAGGAGGCGGCAGAATGCGATGGCGGTGGGATTTGAACAGCTGAGGTCAGCCATGTCCACATGACTGACACCCAGGAACAGGTCTGACAAAGACTGATGTGAACTTCCCCAAATAGAAGCACCTTACGTATGCTGCCACATTTTATTTCTGGGATAGAAAATGCACATATATATGAGTTCACTTGAATGGAACACCTGGAACCTTGCTCCTGGTTCCTCTTGGAATTCCCCCAACCCCACATGCACTTTGTTGGTTTTGATCTTTATCCTTTCATTGTGATGAACAATAACCATGAATACAGCTCATTCGAAGCCCTGCTGTTTTCTTCTAGTAAATCCTTGAGCTTGCAGGTGGTCTTGGTTACCCTCAATACATTCTGCTATAAAGTTGTATATAGAAAACAATTTGGGATTTCTTGGAATATAATTAATGTTCCACAAATATTAGATCCTGCTCACATATATTTTATATTTTAATGGAAAAATAAAGTTGAATACAAGGAAGAGAATCCCAAAATGTATCTTATTTGTTATTATATGATTGACTTCATATAAACTATATATTAATTACATACAAACTACATGCTCCGAACTCTTTGAGAGAAATAGAACTCATGTAATAAACCAGAAAATAACTTCTTCAAAGATGCCACTAAAATATTTTAAATATTCATGAAGAGGGCAGAGTGAAAATTTTTAGAGGAATTAAAAGATAATTAAATTGTTTTAATACCTACTTTATGAATTTTAAATCTTTGTAAGTATTTAAAAACTTTAAAATATCAAATTGCAACTTCTCTTAATAATCTTGTGTCTTAAAACTGACACATTTTATGGTGTAATTTTAACAAAACTATTATTGGAAGTGAGAAACTAGGTCACAAAAATATGCTAGGCTCAGTATTAACAACAATGTTTAGTTTCACAATTTCAGCATGAGATTCTGCCATGATCTGTGATCTAGAGACTGCAGAAATGTGTGAAGATTTAACATGTTCAGGATAGACACTAAAAAGAACTTTTGTCTCATTACACATAACATACATTCTTAGAGTTTTTAAAATTCTGAGGAAAATTAAAAAGTCATCCTGAGCCCATGATCCATAAGTATTTTTAAAGTACAATTGTAGATGGATAGACCAATCTAGATATATAGTTATACATAATTTTAAAACCATTTTTCTTTTTGACAAACATAACACAATCATCTCTTATGCAACTATCAAAAGTCATTCAATTGCATACTTAAAATAGTTATTATAGCTCATTGTTTGCCTTACTTAAGTACTTGAAAATGTGAATCTTGCTCGATTATCTAAATCCATGCTGAAATTTCCATACTAACCTATTTTCATGCTCTGTTTTTCTCTATACAAATTAAACACTGATACCAAAGTGAATAATTCTACTGGCAATTGTGCCTTCGTTCAGAACCATAAGTTAGTAATTGTTACATTTACCCATCATCTCTTTGAATACTCTCAAAACTGGAAAAGATAATAATATGAAATGGTAATGTATTGTCAAATACAGCTAATGTTAATATCTACCCAAATCCAGACAGGTCTATGTGAAGAGCTTCAGAAGAAGCAAGATTTTACTCTACTTCCAAATTGTCATGATAGACTGCTACAGTTTCACAAGTATTGGTAGAGAAACAAAATTCCTGGGTCAGAGACAAACAAGAGCAACAGCTAGCATAGCGTTGTTTTCTTCTCCAGAGACTTTTTTTTTTGCCCAATTTAAGCAGAGTGACATGAAGAGGACCAAATAACACACACAGTGGGGACTGCATTATGGGAATAGTTCCTAGACACCTTTAGCTTATGTAACAGAATAGTTTTATAATGGCGGTTTTATATAACATAAAAATTTTATTTAAAACAAATGTTTTATAATGCCTGTAATTTTCTCTGGAAAGATGCTTTACATAGTGCACTGTGATCTTGTTTGCCTATGCTCTGTAAGTTAATATTATCTCTGTCTTACAAGGCTGTTAACCAGCCTGCACTTTACTCCAGAGGTAAATGCTATAAGCCTCTCTCTCTCTCTAAAGCCCTTTTACTTTACAAATGTCCTCTAGAGTTAGATAATCCAGTTCAAAGAGTAATCAGCTGCTTATTGATCAGTACACCACGCTAATCAATGCCATAAGAGGACTCCAAATACCTAGAAGACAACAAAGATGATAACTATGCCCTCCACCATGGATAAAAGTCCTAATATCCTAGGATTGCTAAAGAAAACACAATGGTAGTCAAGTTTCTGAATGAAACATTGTTACACAGAGAAGACACAGAGCAAGATCTGCTCTGATAGTGTGCATTGATCCCTCCTGGCTGGCAATGGAGGCAGAGTTAATGGCCTGCACGAAAGGGCCCTGTGCCACAGAAGACAAGCCCCTCCTTACCCTTCACGGAGTCTCCAATACTGAAAGCTGCGAGTGTTCTTGATGCTCACTGATGACACATGCTTAAGCAGCTCACTGCATCCGAAGCAGAAAACGATCCCCACAAAAATCAGTAAGTCCAGAAAAAGCTATGTGGGATATTAATTTCTTGGTAAATAATATGTATTTCTTGGTGTTAGAGGTCCAAACTCCCTTTTCATACAGCTAAGTGGGGACCTAAAGAGAGTGCTCAGGAGACTGCCTTTTCTGATAGCAATTCAATCTTGAAAAATGCATAAATAAGAGAAGAGATAGCCATTAAGAGATGTTTCCCAACTGTCTAATGCAATTGTTTCTTTTCCATTTTTATGTCTCCCCTATAACAATATTTATACTTTAAATTTCAGTAAACTTATTTTATACTGTAATAATTTATTTTGTCACAACTTGTAATTTTTCTACTTCTTTTCTCTTAAGCATTTTCCTCCCTATATATAGATTAGCAGAGATATTATATCATGCCAGCCACTGTGATTCTGCTGCTATCTGCACCCATTTTCAGTTACATCAGCCCTTTCACACTCAGATGAGAACAAATGGCTGTATTTTCCTTTTTCTCTAGTTATCAAACATTAAATGCTAACTTAGCTTTCATTCATTAATTCATTAGTTGAACTTCCATATGATAACTATGAATGTATTTAGCATAGAGAAGATACTCAATAAATTATAGGTAGAATAATTATGTGTGAAGAATTGTAGTAAGTGATGGAAGACAAAGATGAATTATTCAACATCCTTCACACCTAAGTTCTTCATGGTCAAGCTATAGAGAAGGACATTTAAAATGCAAAGACTCGTACAATGTATTATAAACCTAATTCCTACATAGGAGAGTAGGTCAAATTTAACGGGGTAGGATTTGGTAATTATGATTTTTTCACATCATTATTAAAGTTATTAGCTATAACAATATCTTCAATTTGGGAAGTAGGTTCAAACATGGTAATGTATTCTGATCAAGGTGGAAGGAAGGACACGGAATCATAGATGGTTTGATTCATATTCACCTTATTATTATTCATATTTTTTATGGTTTAGATATAAAGTGTCCCCCCAAAAGCTCATGTCTGAGACAAAACAAGAGTGTACAGAGAGTAAATAGAATATGAGAGTCTTCATCTAATAAGTGGATTAATCCACTTGAGTGGATTAATTGAGTGGTAAATATAGGCAGTTAGGGTGTGACTGGAGGAAGTAGGACATCGGGGGCATAACGTATAGATTTATGTTTTGTCCCTGACATCTTTCTATCTTCCTCTCTCTCTCTCTCTCTCTCTCTCTCTGTTTCTCTGTTTCCAGGTTGTCATGAACTAAGTAGCTTTCCTCTGCCATTGTTCTTCTGCCATTATGTTGTGCCTCACCTTGGCTTGGAGTTGTGGAGTTAGACAACTGTAATATTTAAAATTTTTAACTATTATCAACATGATGTTTATTGTATGAAATAGGTGCCATTCAGAGACTGTGAGTTTCTACCTGAGACAAAGTTAAATATGAGGATAGATGTTTTTCAAGCATTTAGTCTATAAATCCCAGTAACAGAGATAGTAAAAGCGCATAATACCATTTCTCATTAACAATCAGATTAGCAACAAAAGGATTCAACCTTTTTAAAGTTAAAGTACTTCTATCTATATTCTCTAAGTACTAAACTTTAAAATTATAGCATTTAAATCTATTCTGTCTTTGTTAAATGGTTGCCAAAATTTTTGAAACTTTGTTTCAGAATTGAAATCATAAAATTTAGAAATAAATTTAGTTGTGGAAGTCAATGTCATAATGTTGATGAGAAGCCCATGTTCTTTTAAAGAAAATTTAGTCAAAATGAGTACTGAGAATAGAAAAATGAGTATTCTATAAAACTGAGATTAGGTAATAAATTAGCAGCAACAGAAATATATACAATTTAGAATTATTATCACCATTTCCCATTTATGCATGTGCATCAATATTTGAGAATTTTATTCTTTAATATGAAAATACACAAAAATATAATACAGAGATAAATTAATGGTTCATTGGGTTTCTTAAACAAAAATATTTTCTTTGCTTGTAAAATTTTCAAATTCTTGAAAAGTGCCACCTATAACAAAAGAAAGTAGGACTATGATATTTCTGAATTGACAAATAGAAATTTCAGTAATCAAAGTTGAGATTCATATATGATTGCTGCAAGTTGAACCTTGATTTTCAAGTGGAGTTTTAACGCAATTTAATGCTGAAGCAATTTCACAAACGGTCTGTCAAATAACTGTCAGATGGGGGAAAAAATGTATTGTCTGTATTTTCTCTGTTCGCTCCTTATTTACACAGGTGGAGATCTAGAAAAAATAGACAGATGAGAGAGTGGAACCGATGGGGCTGGAATGGAAGGATAAATCCAGATTTGTTATCTCCAAAACAAATTGGGAAGTATCCAGCATCCCCTCTGAATATAATCTTTTACTCTTCATGAAATGAATTAAGAAGTTTCACTCCAATAAGTCAGCTTCTCAATCTTTTTTCTGTGTTCTCTGATTCTCTTGGAAAACATAGTGTGTAAACCACTAATCTATTTACATGTGGGTTTATTGTCCTTTTCCCCATAAAGGAATCCTGCCTTTCTAAGGACTGCATTTCTATCTACCTTCTTAATAGGAATTAAATTCATTTTTCTAAACACCCCATTAATTTTTTGTTTGAAATGAATTTACTGTGCCTCTGACTCTTCAGCACCATAAAGAGTCATGTATATATTTATGTACTCAGTGCTTTGAATGTAGATTCCATTGAATGGTTTAGCAAGATATTCACAGTGACCATGGCAAACTACATTATGTTTTCATCTTCCAAAACTTGGAACTAACCATAAATTCCTTTTTTAAAGTTTGAATTATGATATTGCAAAAAATATTTCTTTATGAATATGAAGTACATTGGGATAGAATACAATTTGATTCTTTGATCAGCTATAGAGTGAAATATATGAACAAACAATAAATAGTTGTGAAGAAATGCTGGGTCATGGTCTTTGTCTAATAAGATGGTCAATAATTTAAATGATCATAAAAGTCAAACTGTCATTGTGTTCAAGATCCTGAAGGTAACAGCTCAGGCTTAAAGAATACATTCCTAGAGGAATAATCCACCCGTTATAAGGAAAAGGGTTGTTCAATGAAAAAGAGTAGTAACTTTCTTTTTATCACCCTACCATAAATTTGAACACTAATAAAAAGTTATTTTGAAAATATTTGGCAAGAATATTATTCTGTTCAATATTTTTCCCAGTTAATTTTGAATATCATTTTACCAAAGCAATCATTAAGAAATAAAATGATGAATAAAATTTTGAAAAATTTGACTTTAATATGTATTAAAAGACCTCAACTTACTAGCTAAAATGTTGATATTTGAAAATGAAAAAGAAAAATAGGAAAATAGTCAATAAATACTTGGAAGATTTTTTTATATTTGGTTTAAGATTTTTAACTTCCAAATATGATGATAAGTTCAATATGTGGGTTATGGAAATGCTGTCCAGTCTATATTCTTAAATAGCAAAATCTACAGAAACCTTACAACTGCTAGAAGAAACATAGGCTCAATACTATATCATACAGGAGCTGAAACCAACTTCCTTAACAAGAGCACCAATGTGAAAGAAATACAACCTAGAATCAATTAGTGGAATGCTGTTAAACTAAAAACCTTCTGTACTACTAAGAAAATGATTAAGACTGTGAAAAAAGAACCATCAAAATGGGAGAAAGTCTTTGCCAGCTACACCTCTGAAAAAGGACTAATAAATAGCATATACAAAGAACACAAAAAACTCAACTCCAAAAAATGTCAAATAACCCCACCAACAAATAGGAAAAAGAACTAAACAGAAATTTCTCAACAGAAGAAACACAAATGGACAAAAAACACACAAAAAAATGTTCAACAGCTCTTAAAAGAGAAATGCAAATCGAAGTTACATTAAGATTTTTATTTCAGGGTCTGGAGTGATGGCTCAGCAGTTAAGGCATTTGCCAGGCATTCATGAAGACCTAGGTTCAAATCCCAGCACCACATACACAATTAAGGGATGGAGAAAAAAAAAAAAACAGGTGAAAAAGTAAATAAAATTAATTCCCTCTCTCTCTCTTCTCTATCTTTAAAAAAATATTTTTATTTCACTCCAATTAGAATGGCAAGTAACAAGACCATGAGCAATAATAAATCTGGCAAGTTTGCAAGAAGAAAGAAACACTTTCTACATTGTTGCTGGAACTACATACTAGTTCAACCACTTTGGAAAGCAGTATGGAGATTCCTCATAAAATTGGGGATGGAACCACAATGTAATCCAGCCATCCACTCCTGGGGATCATCCTGGAGGACCTAAAATTGGCATACTACAGTGATACAATCACATTAATGTATATAACAGCACAATTCATAATAGCTAAATTATGGAATCAACCTATTCACCCATCACTAGGTTAATAAATTAAGAAATTGTGGTATGTATATACAATGGAGTTCCACTGAGCTATTAGAATGAAATTATGGCATTCACTGGCAAATGGATGAAAATGGAGAATATCAAGGTAAGTGAAATTAGTCAAACTCAGAAACTCCAAAGCTATATATTTTCTCTCATTTTTGGTAGCTATAGTAAGATAAAGGAATGCGGGAAGGAAAGATAAGATTAAATAAATAACTGTTCAAATAACAAATCTTTGGATGAACTAAAAGAAGTCTAGTAGAGTAGAGAAAGATGAGGGGGTAGGGGAAGAGGGGCAAGATGGAGGAAACAGAGGGTAAAGGGTAGGAGGGGAGAAAAAAGTATATTCTGCTCCTATCAGCAAAAGAATGGACATCTTGGGATAGAAGAAGGGAAGGCGTGTGCTCAGGTGGGATGTTGGCCAAATTATATTGTTGTATTGTATGCATGCATGAATATGTAACAGCAAATCCCATGATGATGTACAACTTTAATGTACTACTAACAATGTGGAAAAAAATAATATGCTCTAAAAAACAGATAGAAATTATTTGCCAGTAGCTTATGCCAGCAATTTTTTTTAAGAGAGAGGGACAGTGTGACAGAAAGAATAATTTTTTATTTAGTTTTTCATGTGCCTTTCACTGCTGTAACACTTCTTTGTATACATGGTGCTGTGGTTCAAACCTACATACTTGCATATGCCAGTCAAGTGCTGTAACCACTGGGCCACCGCTCCAGCCCCTGCCATCAATTATTTTTAAAAGAGAGTGAGAGAGAGAGAGAGAGAATCAATTTTATTTTTTCATTTTGTTCCTCCACTTAGTTGTGTACGTGTTGCTGGGTTCAAACCCTGGTCCTTGCACATGTCTGGCATGCTCTCTACCATTGAGCCACCACTCCAGCCCTATGTCATCAATTTTAAGGATTTATTGTGCTTATAAATGCTAGGAAAATTTGCTTTCTTCAGCAATTTTTACTTTTGTAACAAAAAAAACCACATTATATTATAGACATAATAAACACTGAGTCAAAGAATATATGCTTCATAAATGACTGCTAACGGAAAAAAATCCTACTTTAGTTATTTGAAAACTTCACATTCTTGCTAGTACATTTTTTAAATAAACTTTTCTTCCTTATCCTAAATTCCAACTTAGTAGAAATTTGATTATTTAGATTTTTGCATATCAAATTATCACCAAGGAGCAATAGAGCATACTATGGATTTGTCAGAGGGACAATTATCAAACAAGTGTTGGAAAGCTGTTCCTTACTTATAGGTTCTGTGCCATCAACCCATCTTTCTTTACCTCACACAAAACCAGCAAGCAATTTATCAAAACTTCACTTTCAAACACACTCGAAGTTCTCTGAGAGGAGTTTGATTAATTTTCTCCAGATCTTTACACCAGATTGATGTTGGGCGACCCCTGACAGATGCCAACTCAGTTTCTGATCCTTAAAACTAGCTCAGCTGGGAGTTGATGAAACAAGATTGGCAAAAATGCAGACAGTTCCAGTCATGAACACAGATTAAGAACAAATATGTCTTCTCTATGGAAAAGAATTTAAAATAATTAAGTAGGCTCAAGGCTCAATTCTTTCAGTGTATTAAGAAATGGTCCTTACTAGGATGTATACAGTCACTGACTATAAGTATAATAATTCTTTTGATTTATTACTTGTTTTCACCCTAAATTAGTTAGAGGAGGGTAGCAGCACTCAAAGAACATGCCTGCAGAGGGGCTTGAAATACTGAGATTGCTAAAAAAAATTACATACAGTTCCTAGGAATTCCCTCTGATGTTTCTGGAAGAGACCCTAGGATATGTACTTTACAATATTTCTAGATAGTCTTGTGAAATCTAGATATTAGGATCTTTGTTTAAGAATACATATGACATGGGGACTGGAGTGGTGGCTCGGTGGTTATAGCACTTGCCCAGCATGTGCAAGTACACAGGTTCAAACCTCAGCACCCACATACACGACTAAGTGTCAGAGCAGCAAAACCATGTGAAAATCTCAATAAAAAATTGATTCTCTCTGTCTCTCTCTCTCTCTCTCTCTCACTCACTGTACTTTTCTCTTAAAAAAAACAGGAAAGAAAAAAAAAGAATACATATGACAATTAAAATGGTTTTGTGGAAGTCCTGGTCCCTTAGATTTTTGGTCTTCCGTTAGTCAGTTGTTTGTTTGTTTTTTTCAACCCAGTACCATATAAATCAAAATGAAGTTTTTGAGGTAAGTAAAGAAAAATAAACTTTGTGTATTATACGATAACTTCTATATTGATCTGTTACAGAAGTTGTTTTCCTCTCTATGTAGAGAAAAATTGTTGTTTGAGTGATTAGAGTCTGAAAATGTCTAAAGCTCTGAGAAGAGTTACTTGAAAATAGTGATATTTCTATGTCATTGATAATCCTTTCCCAAAATAATAATGTACAGATGTCAGTAGATGAAAACTACAAGAATGTAATTGGTTGTCTACTTAATCAGAGATGCTTTAAAATGCTCTTGACACGATAGCTCTGGATTTCTCGTGTAATTTTTTTCATTGATTTTACAATATTTGTCAAGAGGACAAACATATTAAGAGAAATTCCAAAACCTTTATTTAACTAAACATCTTAAAATCATTGAAAAAGGTAAAGGGAAGGACTGTAAACTGACTGATAGACACACCCAGAACCCAACTGCTGTTCCGCAAAGAAGAATCAAAGCAACAGTTATACCATGCATTTTGAGGTTAATGCGGTGAGAGAAGACTGCAAATCAACAGGAGAAAAGTGAAAACCTTGTAAGAGTCAGAGAACTGGGACAACAGCACAATAAGAGAAATAAAATCTCCCAATACCAGCCACCCAGCTCCATAGCCAGAACCACCCTTTGCTAGGAGTGAGGATGTTAGAGTCCTAATTGAACTCTATCAGCATGAATACTGCAATTCCAGCTACCAGAAAGTTTTACAATCCTCAGAGGCTTTCATCATAACTGGATAAGTAACCTGAAATCTGAACAATAGATATGCATTGGAAAAATATTTCACATCATCTCCAGCAAGCCCACAGGGTGATATAGCCATCTTGAGAGGGGTACTATTATCTAAATATGGACTTCTCTAGCAGATAGAAACTCCTGTGTAGTCCTGTCTCAGAGATTCCAGACACATTCCTTACACATTCCACTGCATTAAGTGAGTAGCTATCTTATGAACTAGGCTCAACAAAGTAACCCTGATTCAAACCCACTGAGCTACACTGTGGGGGACAGTTGCTGTGACATGGAGGGAAACAGAGGGTGCAGCCCTCAAGAACAAACCAGAAGATCAGGGAGCCTGCCATTTGGGAGAAGGGGCATTGCCAGTCATGTGCAGATTCATACAAGGGCCAAGACTGAAGGCAGTCACAATGTGGTTCCAACATCCCTGACCCCAAATTGCTCATGATTCTATCTCTGACATGATGAGGAAAGAGCTCCATGACTACACGAGTGCCCTTCTCACAGGGACATGCTGAAGTGATCTAGAACAAACCCCATTCTGGATGTTGCCCCACCCCATGAGGCATGTGATTTAAAGTCTGGAAATAAACGTTGTCTGGTGCTTGCTGTGTTCTGTATCCCTTTCTTTCACAGACACTTCAGCTAAAGGAGTAGGGAGAGTGGGAAGGAAACACCAGCTGTGAACCAACCTGAGTATATACAGTCAAGGGAATTCCCTGGAATAACTTTTCTTAAATCCCACAGTGACCCATTCCTGCTCCTGCCCTGATAGGAACTACAGCTGAGAGAGTTGAGGGAGAAAATCCCTATCCATCTTATTGTCCCTAGGTATGCACAGTTTGAGGCGGGCACCAAGGTCCTATTCCTGGGTGAGCATGCTTATAGTAGTACCAGAGAGGAACAGCAAAACTCCTAATGCCACTCTGCTTATGCAGTGGCCAACCCCAGTGACCACTTCTATACTTTGATGATGTACTGCTCACAGGACTGGGCATGAGCACCACAGAGAGGGTACTGTTTCCTGCCAGTCTCTCCTTATAAAGGTCTTGGGCTCTCTTCTCAGAGGGTAAGTGCTTTTGTACCTTCACTGCTACTGATGCCACCAGTGCCAGAGAACCTTATAGGTAAGAGAGCTGATATCAACAGTGCCTGAAGAGACCAATCATTGATAGGAGCCAGCACTTCCACTGTAGGAGTACTCACATTGTAGACATTTCACATACTCTTCTCTCAGCACCACACTGAAACTGCTAGAATGCTCAGATTCTCATAATCTACAGAGACAGTGGCTATCTCCAACTCCAACATGGCATGAATAGTGCCCAGATTCACTAATCACATCCAAAGAAGCTATAGGATGACTATGCTATAGTGCCCTGCTGGAAATAAAGCCAAAATTGCATTAAAAATATTCAAGACATATTTTTAGGAGAAAGATGCTTATTAACTGGCCATCCCATAAAAGTGGTAGATATATACTATATTAGATGCACAAATCTCAATGTAGAACCACAAGGAAAGAACAAGCAAGTGTGAGTGTGTGTATCACAACTCCGGCTGTATTAAATACACATATACAAAGAACCTTCAAAAGATCATAACTTTCTAGTAGCAGTTTCCAAAAAATAGAAATGGTTGAAATGCCTGATAAAAAATTCAAAATAATGATTTTTTTGGAAAAGCTCAAAGAGATATAAGAAAATACAGATAAAGTTAAATTAAACTAGGAAGACAATGAAGAATATGTGTTTTAGTAAGCTTTTTTGCTGCTGTGACAGAAAGACCTGACAAGAGTTATTTTAGAGGAAGAAAAGTTTATTTTGGAGCTCACAGTTTCAGAGGTCTCAGTCCATAGAATGTTAACTCCAATCCTTGGGACTTGCGGTGAGGCAGAACATCATGGCACAGAATAGTGTGGTGGAGGAAGGTGACTCAGGGCATTGCAGTCAGGAAACAGAACTTCACTTGTCAGATGCAAAATATATAACCCAAAGGCATATCCCCAATGACCTACTTCCTCCAGCCATATACTGCCTTCAGTCACCACCCAGTTATTCCCTACTAAGGGATTAATTCACTGATTGGGGTAAGGCTCTCACAATGCAATCATTTCACCTCTAAGCCTTGCATTGTCTCACACATGAGATTTTGGAGGACAACTCACATCCAAACCATAAAAATATGTTTGAGAAATTTAGCATCGAGATAGAAATTCTGAAAAAGAGATAAATCAAAATCTTTGAAATGAGGAGCTCAATAAGGGAAATAAAAAATACATTTGGGGGACTGGCACAGTAGTTCAGCAATTACAGCACTTTCTTGGCACGCATGAGGACGCAAGTTTGAACCCCAGTACCACGTACACAACAAAGTGTTGAAGTGATGAAAGCCACATGAAAAGCTAAATAAAATTGATTCTTTTTTTTTTCTCTCTCTCACTGTCCCTCTCTCTTTAAAAAAAATACAGTTGGAAATATGGACATAAGACTAGATTAGATTAAGCAGAAGAAATAATATCAGAGTTTAAAGAGAGGTCTTTTGAAATAACATGTTTATATGAATGGAAGAAATTGGGAAAAACATGGACATCCATGTACAGAGGTCTTACAGAACCACAAATAGATATAACCAGAAAAGATTTTAAGCACAAGAAATGTTAATAAAACTGTCAAAAATATAGAACAATGAAAGTATTTAAAATCTGGAAGAAAAATTTCCAGTCACATTGAAGAGGACAGTCATTATACTAATAGTGGATTTCTTAGAGGCCCTGTTAGGCTAGGAAGGAATGAAATGATATATTCCAAGTCCTGTAAGAAAATAATTGCCAACGAAGACCACTATAACCAGAAAGGCTATTATTCAGAAACATAAGAAATAAAGCCTTTTCATAATAAGTTAAAAACTGAGGGAATTCATGACCAGTAGATAGGCTTACAAAAGATGCATATGGAAGTAACATATACAGAAGAGAAAGAAAGATTACCATCATCATAGCATACAAAAATATAAATTTCAGGCTGAAGTGGTGGCTCAGTGGTTGCAACACTTGCCTGAAATGCATGAGGACCTGGGTTCAAACCAGCACTACATACACAACTAAGTGTCCAAAAGACAAAGGCAGATAGAAAAATAAATATAATTGATTCTTTCTCTCTTTCTCTATATATATCACTAAAAGAGTAGATTATTTTTCAAATAAAAGATTCAAACTGACTGAAAGGATTTTCTATTATTATTTTTATTAGGTCAGCATGTTCTTACATATTGGTGGAATTTGTTGATATATGTTCATAATGACAAAGTAATTTGAGCCTGACCTTGTCCAGTATCTGCCCTGCTTCCTCCACTCCCAGCTCCCATGTCTCCAATGTAATGCCTCCTATTATGTATATAAATGTTTATGTACATGTACATTAAAGTTTGAATTTTCAAGACTTAAATGCCTGCATGAGTATTTTTTGGCTACTCTGAGGAGTCAAGTGTATCATACAGAATTAATAGCCCCCTTTTCCCTACCTCTCCACCCTCCCTATTTTCCCCTCCCTCTATCCCAGATATACCTTCCCCAGATTATGTGATACTTAGAATTTGATGTGTTTAGTAAACAAACTTCCCTAACTTTTAAGGTATCCTTGGTTTAACTCTGGCTTATGCAAATGAAAGAAAACATTTAACCCTTAAGTCTCTGGGTTTGGCTTATTTCACTCAGCATGATTCATTCCATTTATATCCATTTACTTGCAAAAGCCATGATATTGTTCTTTCTAATAGCTGAGTAGAACTTTATTATGTACATATACTACAGTTTTTGGATTCATTCATCCAGTGAGGGACATCTGGGTTGATTCCATAATTTATCTACTGTAAATTGAGCTGTTATAAACATTAATATAGCTGTGTCTTTGTAATATGCTAATTCTAGGTTTGGAAAAATACCCAGGGGCACGATATCTGGGTTGTATGCTGGCTCCATCTCTACATCTTTGAGGAGGCTCCACACTATTTTCCAGAGAGGCTGTCCCAGTTCTCAGTCCCACCAACAGTGCGTTAGTGTTACTTTCTCCCCACAACTCCTCCAGCATTTGTTATTGTTTATATTCTTCATCTAGCAAAAGGATTGAAAAGAAAAAAAAAGAGCAAACAATACACTGCCTACAGGAAACTCATTTCTCCAGTACATACACACAGGGACTGAAAGTGAAATAATGGAAAATGATATTCTGAGTAAATGGAACCCTAAAGCAATCAGGAAAAGCTACACATATATTTGACAAAATAGACTTTAAGATAAAAAATGTAAGAATGGACAAAAGGGCCACTAAGTAATAATCAAGAGAACAATTCATAAAAAAGATACAATTTTAAATCTATGTGCACATAATGTCAAAATATCCAATTTTATAAAACAAGACCTTTTAAACCTACTGGGAAAGATAGATTCCAATATGATAATACTGGAGGATACAATACTCCATTCTCATCATTGGATAGATAATTTGGGCAAAAAATCAACAGCAAGAGTTAAATTATACTTTAGATCAAACAGACTTAGACATTTTCAGGAACCTGTATCCAACAGTGGCAGAATATACATAATTTTCATTAACATATGAAATTTTCTCTAGAATAGAACATATATTATGATACAAAGCAAATCTTAACAAATACAAAAAAATTGAAATCATATTCTGTGTCTTTTCTTACTGGAATAGAATACAAGTAAAGGAAAATAAGGGAAACTTTAGAAATTATACAGATACATGGAAACCAAACAGCACACTCTCAAACAGTGAGTCAATGAGGAAATAAAAAAGAAGAGACTTGAAATTTTCTTAAGAAGTGAAAATAGAAATGCAATTCCCCAAAGCCTGTGGGATGCAGCAAAGGCAGTATTAAGAGGGAAGTTTATAGCAATTCCTTCCTAAATTTAAAAGCATAAACAAGAGGGCTTGGGGTGTAGCTCAATGTTATGGTGCTAGCCTGCATAAGGTCCTGAGTTCAGTACCAAGCATTGAAAAAAATATACATATATACACATATATACTTATTTGTGTATATAAACAGAGAAAAAATGAGAACATTTCTAATAAAGAATTAGTGATTCAGCAGCTCAAGGACTTCCAAAAGCAGGAATAAATCAAACCCCAGATTAGTAGAAGTAAAGAATAAAGAGCAAGCAGAAACAAAGGAACCAGAGACCAAAGTGAAAAAAAAATGTAAAAGATCTGTGAAATAAACAGTTGGTTCTTTGAAAAAAAAAGAGAAATGACAAATTTTAGTTACACTAAACAAGAAAATCAAAGGACACAAATAAATAAAATTAAGGATACAAAGAAGATATTACAACTAATGCCACAAATGCATAGAATCATTAGAGTAACGCTACATGCTACAAATTGAAAAAGCTAGAAGAAATGAAAAAAATTCCTGGACACATGTAACCAAACAAAATTTAACCAATAAAAAGCATGAATGAGCAAAGAACAAGAAGTTTTAATTTTTAATAAAAAGTCTCCCAACAAATAGAAGGCAAGAATTACGTGACTTTCTGTAATTGGTACATCAAATAAACAGAATGGAGGTTACAAATCACAGACTTATCTCAACAGAGGCAAAAAAAGTATTAGATGATATTTAGCATCCCTTTGTGATAAAAAATATGTATGGATGATTCCCTCAGCACAATAAAATCTGTATAAGACAAACTCACATTATACTGAATGAGAAATAACTGAAAACATTTCCTCTAATGCCATGAATAAGACGAGTGTCACTCTCACCATCCTTGTCAATATAGTACTAGAAATTCTTGCCCGAGAAATTCAGAAAGAGAAAGAAAAGGTATGCAACTAAGAAGAGAGCAAGTCAAACTATCCCTGTTTGCAGAGTATATGATTCTAAATGTAGACAAACTTAAAGACTTCACCATAAGGCAAAGAATTGATAAGCGAGAAACTGTGTCCTCACCATTACTAGGAGGAATAAGAATTGTGCACTTAGTTCCAAACACTATGCGAAATGTTCCATCGCAAGGAAAAAGAAATCTAGGTTCTGACACCCATGCCCTGAGCTAGCATCACAGCTAACTCTTGACATTCCCTTGTGGAACCAGGTAACTTCACACAACATTGACAACAAGCAAGTCTGCTTTGTCAGCATAATGGAGTGAGATGAAAACACATCATGTCTGAACACACATGAAGCAAGAACATTGTTCAAACTTCAAAATTCCAAACATCCTTATCCCAGGCTAATATGAATAACAGGGTCTATCTATCAATTATAGATTTGGTTTTGCTCTCCAGTTTTCCTATTCTGTGGATAAAATTTATTGAGATATTCTATCATAAAACTGCTTCTGCCTCCTGAAAGTTCCTAATTCAGAGGGAACCCCTGTTTTGTTAGACTGTCCCCCACTAAAGTCTGAATACTTAGAAGTCTTTTCTAGCACTCTCTCACTGACATGTCCCACAGTTTCCACTGGTAAGCATTCTCTCTCACTGGGATAAGTAATAAACCCAACTTGCCTGATGACAGGTGTATTTCTTATGACCTTTGGAGAGTTTGGATAGCAAACTCTTAGGTTGGTAAATCTTTCAAATTGGACATACTATTCAGGCTATGTTTTTCTCACTTCATTACTTATAAGAACAAGTGACAGATTTTAGGATATATTTACACGATTACATAAAGTCTATATTGTTGATTTTGGTAATAGGCCTTATTGGTTCATACATACCTAGACTACTTTAGCATTTTATTCTTAATTAACATTTATTATTGTTGTTGTTGAATTGTAAACTAAAAAATGTGGGTTATCCATTCATATATTTTCAACCAAGGCAAATCCCCAGCACATGTAACTAATTCTGTCTGAGATTTAGAAGGTTATTTAATAGGAGTAGTGGGTTTAAACCTTAGATTTCTAACTCTACAATACAAATTAGAAAAATCCAATGAAATTTAGCCTATGAAATTTATCAAGTGAAGATTAATACAAAGAAGAATGTGAATGAAAAAAAAAAGAAGACAGAACGTGAAGGAGGAAGGGGACTCACATACCAAATCATATAATCATATTACTGCTTGTTTTTTTCTTTTCATGCATCTCCTGCCTTTAAATTTAATGTTCCTGTTTCTCTTACCTCCCTTCTCTTTCACGCTACCTTTTTCCCTTTCAACATGGGATTTTAAATCAATCAATCCAAAGCAACTTCCTAGTTCCTGCTAATTAGCTTGGGTGTCCTACCATAACATAATTTAACAGGCATGCAAAGGGAAACTCCATTTCAGCACATAAATGGAATTATTGTCACGAGGGGACACTGATGCTTACTGAGGCAAGCACTTATTTGGAAAGAATATTGAAAATTATAAACCATTATTACATTTTTTTCTTGTTGAAAGACTGTAGTTTAAACTAAATTTATTAAATATCTACCATTTATTTCTGAAACAATAAGTTTTCTACATTGTCCAAATATTGGCTTACAAGGATGTTTTTTCAGTGTATTGAAATAAGGTAAACATTAATTATTATGTCCCTGATGCCTGGAATGTTTTACCTTATCAATATGTCTTTGGGGCAAATGACTCCAATGATTCTATGATGAACATAAATGCTGCCCATAGCCAAGTTTTGCTTGAACTTGTAGATTACATTATTAATTCCACATAGATTCTTTATTCTAAAACAAACTTACCAATGTTTTCTCATCTATAACCAAGTATTCAAAATTAATCAGCTCTCTGAAGCAGCGTGTTTTGTGACATGATAGTAATGCGTCTGCCATAACCAATCAAGTGAAACATCATTGTAAGGCAGGCAGTTCAAAGATGGGACGTTAAAAATTAATGAGCAAAGGGCGTAAAACATGTACACATTCAACCTTTCTTTTCTCTAAAGGATCTAAAGAGGACAGATGAAAACTCAGTTTTCTTCAAAGATGGTTATTTAAATTTCAAATTGACTGTTTTACATTGCTAAACTTTAGATAAAATTAAGTATCATGTACTCACAAATCAATGTGAGTAAAATATAGTCATGTAACCTATTTTATCTCAGTTCCCTCTGGCCCTCTATGTAATTTTTTGCCACTTTTTGTCACTTTCCACACTATCAAGTTCTCCAACTTATTATGCCTCAAAGACTAAATCATGAGAAGCACACAAAATAATCATGTTATTTCTGTTATGGGTTTTCATCTCTCACACCAAGAACCAATGAGATCAGTAAGCATGTAATTACCGAAATATCTTAAATTTTTTGACTTCATATAAACCCAAAATGTGCCCTACATTGTAGATTTGAAGGACATTAAATATGTGATTCTGAATTTTGGATTAGGTTCCAGCATATTGCTACAATTATTGCATTTTTCCTCCCTTCATTTCTATTCTTCCACACTATGCTTTCAATTAGTAATTTGCTCAAACAGATAGCAACTATCTTCCTATTGACTGAAAGAAACCAGACATAAAAGAATGTCATGTACAGTATGATTCTATTTATAATATTACCTTTTAAAAAACTAATATCTATGACATTAGGAGTCCCAAAAATGATTAGCTTCAGAAGAATGAATAGCCCAGAGGGAATGAGGAGATCTTCTATCATTCAAATAATTCTATTTTGATTTGTATGAGGACTGACGGAGATGAATTTATTATAAAAGGCCTTTGAACTTCATATATAAGAACAGTGTACTTCGCTTCTGTGACTTTTTCCTCTACCCAAATCACATATTCACCAACATTTGATGACACACTGTTTTCAAAATAGTTATTTATCTCAGTATTTCTCACTTTAATCATACCAAAGTCCAACTATTTGTGATAAAATTCTCTGTTCATTCCACACAAGACCAATTGAAATCTCTATTCTAAGTTTCTAAAACAACTTTTTCAACCATTGTGTCTCTTAAACATCAATGTCAGTACAAAATTGATCTATGATAGTACATAATTTCCTTTGAGTTAATATATCTCCAAATAGAATGACTTCTAAATACTTGGCATAGATTTAAAGAAGGAGACTTTTGATAAATGCATATTAGATTAATAAATATAAATGAAGACCCGCCTTCAGTTAAGATGTACAGAATCACGAAATGTACTCACATTTATTGAAACCAAAAATCAACAATGAACAAAAAAACCCCCATACTGTTCTTTCATCACAGGGCTGTGGGTATAAGATAATATAATAAACTCCAGTACAACAAATCTTTCTTAATCGAGCAAGGTATGAGAGATGTGTTTTTGCATGTAGCCGGTTGCTGCAATTGGAGGAATGATGTCCAAGAGGCACACCTGCCAGAGAAAGGTAGTCTTTGCAGTGAGAAAGTGAAGCAGGGTTGTGGGCAAAGGTAAGCAGGAAGGGGAGGTAGATACACACAAGGAAGCAATGATAAGTGTGAAAGCTGCCACCTCATCAAAAATGATGGAGGCCAGAAGACCAAAACAAGAAAGAAAAATATCTTTAAATGCAGAATAAATGAAACTGACAATCTAGAATCTTATGCAATTGAAATGCTCTTCATAAATGAAAGAGAAATAACAATATTTATCAGCAAAGAAAAACTAAGGTTCCCTAACAAATCTTCAGAGAAACTTCTTCAGTCACACACAATGACAAAAAGGTATCAAACAAACTTGGGACAAAAGGGAAAAAATGAGGAGTGCTACAAATGGAAAACATGAACTAAACACAAAAGGAAATTTTATTTCTTTTCTTAAAATATGCATAATTCCACTATCTATTTAAAGCAAAACTTAACAACAGTAGATTCATGTATTTATAGAATATGTCATACAAAATATATTACAATTATATATAGAGCAAAAGAAATATAAATGAAAGTATTTTAATATAAAATAAATGTTAATATTTACATTATATAGAGAAGGTATAATATTAAATCAATAAGTAATGTGAATAAAATACATATTATCATCTAACAACTACAAGTAATCAATAAGTGCAGCTAAGTAAGTAAAAATGAATATGGCTAAAATGCCAAAAGAAGAGGTTTAAAAACCCAAAGTCACTCAGCTTTCACAAAGGAAGACACAAGGAGGGACAGAAGGAACAAATGACAAGAGGAAACACATCAAATTAATAGTAACCTCTAATACAGTGTGACATATTGATAATTATATGTTCATGAACTGAATAGCCTAATTAAAGTTAAAAAAAAACTCAAAATGAATGAAAATGAAATCATCAAATCTCTTTTGTCTAATCCCCTACAAGGGACACAAAAACACACAAAGTGAAATATGAGATACATCATCCAAAAACAGATCACACAGAAAACAAGTGTATCACAGAAATAAAGAGCATAATTTCAAAATCATAATTGGACCATTTGTTTTAAAAAATTTAGTAACCTGAAAACTGACCAAAGGAAAAATAGAAAACTCTAAAATCATAGTTGGATATTTTAACATCCCTCCTTGAAACATTGATAGAACCAAATGCCATGTCAATAAAGCTATAAAAGATGAAATACTGTAAATTCATTTGTGCTAATTGATAGTTATAAAATACTATAACAATGAAAGAAAATAAATCTTTCAAAATGTCCATATTGAAGAATAAGATACAGGCAACAAGAAATCTTTTCTAAAGGTACTATGAACAAATATTTTCAGGTTTGTAAACTACTCAGCTCTGTCATCTTAGTAGGAAGTATCTATTAATAGTGTACAAATGAATAAGTGTGCCTATGTTTCAAAAATCTTAATATAGTAATAAGAAGTCAGCTAAAGTGCATTATTTCACCAATCCAAAAATAAACTCTATGCTGGGACCATAAAACAAGCTTTAAGAGATTCCAAAGGTTTAAAATCATAGAAAATACCTTATCTTTCTACAACAGAATACAAATAAATAATGTTATGATAGATGGAAGAGTCTCAATTATCTATTACTTATAAGATGCATTTCTGAATAACCCATGGGTCAAGAAAAAGAGACATGAATATTACTAGAGAAGATCAATGTCACTCATGAAATAAGACCCCAAATTTCTCAACAGAATACAAAATCTTTTCAGTTTACAATGGGGGTAATGTCCTGATAATAACATTGCAAGTTGAGCATACAACCAAGTCAAAAAAAATATTTAGTGCATATAACCTGCAGAACCTCCACCATATCACAGTCTTGCCTGGCTTAGACTTACATTAGACTACACTTGCAAAAATTATCTAACAGAAAGCCTAACTTTATAGCATTGAATGTTTCATGTAATCTATTGAATAACATGCTGAAAGAAAAATACTACAGTTATATAGATACATTTTGCCCCACTGTAAAATAAAAAAATCATACAATTATATGATACAAATAATAAATACTTGTTTTGTTCATTTTTATAAAAGGTTATTGAAATATAAACATCTCTTTGTAGATTTCTCTATTTCTACCAGTAACCCATCCATTTGTATGTCACATATTTTGAAATTCACATATTAGATGAGTAAATCTTTAGAATTCCTATTTCCTCTAGATGAATTGATACTTAATCATCGTGAATTTATTTCTACTATTATTTTTTCTACATTTTACTTTTTCTAATGCTTACAAAATCACCATAAACACACTTTTATTTTACCATGTTACAAATTTTTTCTATCCTGTTACTATTAACCATTTGAATATTTATATTGGAAGCTCATTACTTGATAAGCATGTTTATTACTTATATATTTAATCTGGTACTCTTTACTTTCTATTTATCATATTCAAACTAAACTTAATTTGATTGATGATTGGGTTGTACGTATGTTCTAACATATGTTTACAGTTAGTTTTTAATATGAATTTTTCTAATTCTTCCTGGTTTGTTTTGCATTGCTTTGTTTAATTTATCCCCTTTTATGACTAAATAAATAAAGCAATGTGTATTTGTGCATTATTTTACTGGCTGCTTTACATTCAATATCATAAATCTTTGATGTATCATAATCTATCTTCAAGTGATAAATAAGATTTTATATACAAGAATATTAAAATACTATGGTTATTTTTTCCTGTTTCTATTTTGTGTCTTATTATTGTCATTCATTTTACACTTTCTTATTTTTAAAACCCAAATCCATTGTTACTACTCTGTTTAAACTTCCAACTATATTTACTGAGATTTGAATAGAAAGAGAAATATTTTATTTGTCCATCCACATAATTGCCATTGCTGGTGTTCTTCATTCTTTGTGTAGATCTGTACTTTCATTATTTCTCTTCTTCTGGAATAATTCATTCAAGTATTTCTTCTAGGATATCCTGTTGTTAAATTCTTTAAGTTTTTATTTGTCCAGAAGAGTATTTTGTCTTGTTTTTAGATAATCATGCAGGCTGGGAATGTACAAGTAGAGTGCTTGAATGCTTGCCTAGTATGGTGAAGCCATAATTTGAGAAAATTATGAAAAACAATATATATATGTGTGTGTGTACGTGTGTGTGTAACTGCAGTTGGTGTAAAATTCTAGATTGAGAGTATGCTTTAGTCCTTTAAACATGCTAATTCATTGCTGTCCATTTTCATTTTTTTCCCTAAAGAGAGCTACTTTTCTTGTCTTTGTCACTTACTTTACAATGCCTCTTTTTTCTGGCTATAATAAGTTCCTTTTAAATCCCAATTTAATTAAGATATGCCCTGGTATAACTTTTTCATACTTCATTGACTTTGAAAAAACTCAAGTGATATTTCTTCAAATGTTTTATTTGGCTTCTCTTTCCTTTCCTTTCTTTGAGGTACTGCATTTGCACATATATTGGGCTATTTGAAATTCCCTCATTGCTCACAGACACATCATTCATTTCTTTTATTATTCTTTTATTATTTTTGCCTGCGTTTCAGTGTAGATAATTTTTATTGCTATGCCTTTAAATTAAAATCTATATTCTCCAGTATCTAATGTGATTTTATTCCCATCCATCCAGTGTATTTATTATCACAAACCTGAAAATTTTATCTCTAGAAATTTCATTTGGTCATTCTTTATGTCTTATCTCAATGCAATTTTTAGTGGGGGTGCAGACATAATAATGATTTTTACATCTTTGCCTAATAACTTTAAAACAGGTTTTTTTTTCCAGGCATTCTAGCATTATGGAGCATATTTTCCTTGCTCCAATGTGCCTTTTTAATTTTGATCAGATATTAGACATTGTGAACTTCATCTTGTGCATACTAGAAATTTTGTTTTCCAAAAAATATTCTTGAGTATTGGTCTGAAACACATGTAAGTTACTTAAGAATATTTTATTGCATGTCTTGCTTTTGGTTTAGTTAGGTGGCAATGAAGCAGTACTGTTTGCAATAATTGATCTACATAACTTAGATGTCTGTTTTGTGTACTTTACCCAAATCCTCAAAAAATGTGTCTTCCAATATGGCTGGTAGTAAGAGCAATCATTCTCAGTCCTATAGGAATGCTGAATACTACAACTTCTAATGCTTTAGGTGGTTCCCCCACCCACCCAGATAAAGTAATTTTCTCACATAAATAAACACACACTGGGCTGAAGTCACATAGAAAGTCAGTTTTAGGTTTTGAGAATTTTTTTTTTTTCTGTTTCCTTGTTCTTCCGTAACTCTCAGCTCCATGGCCTCAGTTTCGGGACTCTACTATTTTCCACCCTGTTCCACTCCCTACACCAAGGCCCAGAAAATATCTCAAGTCCATAATCTCAGTCAATTGTAGGCTCCTATTATCTCTCACATTTCTTTGGGATCACTATTCTTGTCTTTCAAACTGAGTTTTATTATTTTTATTATTGTGTTTGATTGCTTCATATAGAAGAGTAAAAGTGTTCCATTATTCCCTGTACTTCTCTGAAAGTGGAAGACTAGAATATTTTATGCAGATATTAATAAATTAAATTTAGAATATATAGAAAAAATTGAAGGGGAAAATTTGAAGCCAAAAATTTCCAAAAGGAACTTGTTAAGAGCAAATACAGGGGCTGGAATAGTGGCTCAGTAGTTTCAGCACTTGCACAGCATACACAAGGACCTGAGTTCAAACCCCAGCACCACATACACAATACAGTATCAGAAAAACAAGACCCAGATGAAAAGATAAAGTTGATTCTTCCCTTCTCTCTATACTTCTATCCATCTCTTTCTATCTCTTTTAAAAAAGAATAAATACATTTTTTGAAGATTTACTTGCAGTCAACGGATTTTTCGTGAAAGTGCCAAGGTAATTTATCAGAAAAAAAGAAAAACCAGTTTCATCAAATGGTGCTAAAACAACTAGATAGCCATTGAACTTCAACTTTTACTTATCACTAAATTTTAAAAAAATCACAAAATTGTGTCAAAAGAGATCATAGACCAAAACATAAAATATAAAAACTATAAACTTTTAGCAGAGAATAGAATTAATATTGGGAAGCTATACGTAAGCAAAAAAAATATTTTCAAAGTTTAGGATTTTCAGAAAGAATAAGCCATTAAAATTAAAAAATGACAAGCTGAACTTCCTCAAAATTTTAACATGTGCATTCTTCAAAAGATAGCCATTAAGAAAACGAAAAGGCAATAGCTACCTGGGGGAAAATATTCATAATGCATTTATCTGGCAAAGCAGCTATAGCAAGAATGTTCAGACATCTCTTGCATTAGCACATAATTTCAAATTAAAATCACAAAGAAAAACCACTTCTCAGCCACTCATTTTAAAATTGATAATGCCAAGGTTTGGAGGGAAGGTAGAGTAACTGGATGTAATAGGCTGGATGTTTATGTCCCCTCAAAATTCATTTATTGAAACCTAATCACAAAGGTGACATTTGAGATAATTTGGTAATAAGGATAGAATATTCATGAACAGGATAGTTGCCCTTCCATCAATTGTGCAGGGAGATAGGTCACCCTTTTTATACCAGTTCACCAGTGGGTTGTCTCGAAGAGGAAATCATAAGCTCACATTTAAAAAAAATTGTATTATCACATCTTCTTTAGAAAATTACAGTTACACATAGTAGTTGAGGTCATTATGACAAAATCATATAAGCATGGACTTTGATTTACTCCATTTTGGTCTCTGTTCTCCCTCCTTGCTTCCCTGCTGCAATGATCCTTTCTCTACTGATCTTCTTTTGATGCATTCATTCATTATTTTTATTATTTCAACATAGTCTTACATGTTGAAGGGATTCCGTGCTACATATTCATACATGCATACATAATGACAAAATATACCTGATCCTTCTCAGGATCACCCCCTTAACCCACTCCCTAATCTATTTTCTCCCCTGTAATTCCCCCATGTTACAGATATAAATGATCATATACATGGATATTAATTTTTGAACTGTCTAGATGTATGTGCCTGCCTCAGTATAATTTAGCTTCTCATGGGAATTAAGTGTACCCTACATGATTGATAACTCCCCTTTTTCCTCTCTCACCTCCTTCCCTCTCTCCTTCCTCTATCCTCTCCTCCTCACTTCATAGCTATAATTCCCCCAGATTATGTGTTACTTCTAATTTGTTGGGTCAATTAAATAAATTTAACAAACTTTTATCCTATCCTAGGTTTTACTATAGCTTCCATGTAAGAAAGAAAACATTTGACCATTAAGTTTCTATGACTTGTTTCACTCAGCATGATTTTTTCTTTTTCTATCCATTTAACTGCAAAAGCTATGTTGTTCTTTCTACTGAGTAGAACTCCATTGTGTGTGTGTGTGTGTGTGTTTCTGTGTGTGTGTAGATTTTAGATCCATTTATCCTTTGAAGTGCATCTGGGTTGATTCCATAATTTGGTTATTATAAATTGAACACTGATGTAGCAGTGTCACCATAATATGCTGATCCTAGCTCTTCTGGGAAAATACCCAGGAGTGGGATAGCTGGGTCTTAAGGTGATTCCATCCCTAAATTTTGAGGAATCTCCATACTGCACTCCAGAGTGACTGCACCAGTTTGAAGTCCCACCAATGATGTGCTAATGTTCTTTTCTCCCCATAAACCCTCAAGCATCTGTTATTGTTTGTATTCTTCATCTTTGCCATTCTGACTGGAGTAAGGTGAAATCTTGATGTAATTTTGATTTTCATTTCTCTGATAGTGATGTAGAACACTTTCTCATATATTTATTGGAACTTGAACTCCCTCTGTTGAGAAGTTTCTGTTTAGTTCCTTAGCCCATTTTTAATTGGGTTGTTTGTATTTTTGATGTTAAGGTTTTTTTTTTTTAGTTCTTTTTTATATTCTGGATATTAGCTTCCTTTCTGAGGTGTGTCAGGCCATGAGATTATCTCCTATTTTGTAGGTTCTTTCTAGACACTCTTGACTAATTATTTAGATGTGCCGAAGCTTTTTAGTTTAATGGCATCCCATTCATTAGTTCTTGGCCTTAATTCTTGCACTCTGAGAGTCTTTATAAGGAAGATGATGCCTACACCAATATGGTGGAATGTTGCTCCTATTTTTCTTCTAATTATTGTATGTTTGCTGGTTTAATTGCTAATTCTTTGATTCATTTCAACTTAATTTTTGTGCAGGGTGAGAGATAGGGATGTACTTTAATTTTTTTGCATATGTCTTTCTAGTTTTTCCAGCATCATTTGCTTTCTATTTATACATGAAGGTGAAATTCCATGTGATACATTAGTATATACATATAATGTGGTTTTATTAAATTTATTCTGCATTTCCTGCCTGTTTTATCAGATTTTTCATCACTGTGACCAAAGGATCTGACAATAACAATTAGAGGAGGAAAGTGTTTATTTGAGTGCTCATGGGTTCAGAGGTCAGTTCATGGATGGCTAGCTGACTCCACAGCTGTGCACTCAAGGTGAGAGAACATCATGATGGAAGCATGCGGTGGAGAAAAGCTACTAAAGACATGACAATCAGGAAGCACAGAGAGAGGTACCGCTTACCAGTGACAAAATATAAACCCCAAAATCTTGCATGTCCCCAGTGACCCACTTTCTCCAGCCCCAACCTATCTGCCTATACCTTTCACCCAGTTAATCCCTATAATGAATTAATGTTCTGATAAGGTTACAGCTATCATAACACAATCACTTCACATCTAAATTTTCTTTCATTGTCTCACACATGAACTTTTGGCTGATACCCAATATCTAAATCATAACACTGACTTTACCATACCTCCTCCCTCCTTCTTGATCACTTCTGCTTTACTGATCAATCCTATATCATTAGGATATCTGATTTCCCCTCTCCTTTTCCCCCTTTCCCCTTATTTTGCTCTACCATCCATATAAGAAAACATTTGACCTTTAATTTTCTATGTCTGCCTTACTACAGTTAGCATGATGTTCTCCCTTTCCATTCATTTATCAGCAAACAACATTATTTCATTCATTTTCCTTTGTGCCTGAGTAAAACTCCATTGTGTGTGTATTTGTGTGTGTGTGTGTGTGTGTGTGTACACATACATACCACTTCTTTTGATTTTATTGATCAATTCATCTATTGATGGGCATCTAGGCTGATGCCATAATTTGGATGTTGAGAACTGTTTTGATGTGGCTGTATTAATAGAAGCTGATGATTTTAGTTCCTTTGGATAAATATCAAGGAGTGAGATAGACTTGAGTCATATGGCAATTCCATTCTCATTTTTTTGAGAAATTTCCACATTGCTTTTCAGAGTGGTTGTACAATTTTCAATTTCACCAACAATATATGAATGCACCATTTCCCCCACATCCTTGCCAGCATTTATCATTACTTGTATTCCTGAAGATGGCATTTCTGACAGGAGTGAGATTAAATCTTTGTATAGTTTTATTTTACATGTCCCTGACTGTTAAAGATAAGATGACTCACTTAGTAAGCCCAGATTTTATTAGTGTTAAGGGAATGTTTCAGATGTCCTGCCAGAGCACCATCTTGTAGCCTTTGATTGACAATTGGATTGTGTCTGATTTCTAAGTCCCTATTGCGTATTTCTTACTCAGGAGTGTCTAAATGAAATTCATGGGAATGAAAATTTATAATTTGAAAGTATTAAATAATATGACAAGGACCTAAAGGCAAGTTTAGTTATCTAGGTTTCTGCTAACCAGTTTTATTTGGAACTTGATTTCATAGACCTTGAGGCTATTGAGTCCGCCAGCCTCCAGCCAGGCCATCTGTCTTTTTCTTATCAAAGTAAGGAGTATTAGACAAACACTCCTAAGACCTATGGATAATATGATGTTAAGAGGCTGTTAAGTCACAACAGAGCCAGGATAACATGTTGAGAGTTAGCACATAGGCTCAGTCTATAGTATTAACCCCTTAACCTTTATGTTCCCACCACTCATATCTACATTTTCCCTATCACTGCTATTGGAAGATAGAGGAAATTGTAGAAGATGGAGCCTAGATGGAGGAATGCCCATATCACTATCATGATATTTTTCTTGCTAGAGAAACAAATGATCAAGGATTGTAACCTCTGAAACTATGAACCAAAATAAATCTTTCCTTCCTTTAAGGTATTTTTTATCTCAAATGTTTTGTCACAGTTAGGTAGAAAGATGATGCAACCATTTAAGAAATTTTCCAGTAGAGAATATATTTGGAATTATATTGAATGGTTTTTCTATGCTTTTGACCTAAATATAAAAATTACTTGATTAAATAACAAATATTATCCTTACTAAGCTATTTTATGAGACATATGCTCCTCTACATTCTTATCAATAAGAGATATTTTGGACAAGCAGGAAATTCAACTGCTAAATAGACCTAAGAGGACTGACCTGGGCATCAGAGTATGGGGTAGGAACTCCTATAGGTTTCATGGATTTCAAACATTAGAACTTCTTCTATTCTAAGAAATGATCACCTAAGTAGAAAATTATAATCAAAATGGAATCTTTCCTAGACATAAAATGAGTTAGTGACACAAAATATATCCATTTATAAAGTGAACATCTTTTATTCTTTCAAAAATATTTACTGAATGCCTTCCTTATGTTAAATCTTGCATAAGACACTAGGGACTCCACAGTAAGTAACAGGAATTATCATGATCCTATGGAACTCAAAATCTTTTTTCATGTAAGAGTTTGAACAGGATATGTTTTAAGAGAAAGAGATAGTCTCTATTCAGAGAGAATTGTCTGTGGCAGGTCCCAAAAGAGAGTAAAAATCAATCTGAGTAATGGAAAATAATATACCATGGTGGAAGTATGATATAAAATATTTAAAAGAATAAGCAAGGGTGAGGCTGGACTAGAATGATAGCATGATCTCAAGATGATATCTAACTTATTAAGTAATATGTTATATAGTATCCATGTATGACAGTTTCTAGTACTCTCATGTCTGTTTCACATAAATGTCAAACTTGAACTTGTTGCATGGAGCATTATGATGATGTTGTTGAATGCTGGAAGTGAAAACAAATGAATGATGACAATCAAGTGTCTCTTTTATCACATAAAACAGTGGTATATGTATATTTTTAGAGAGAGGGTATATTATTTATATATATATATATAGAAAGAGAGAGAGACAGAGAGAGAGAGAGGGCATATTATTTATATATATATAGAGAGAGAGAGAGAGAAAGAGAGAGAGAGAGAATCAGTTTTATTTAGTTTTTCATGTTGTTTTTGTTGCTCTGACACTTCATTGTGTACATGGCACTGGGGTTAGAATCTGCATCTTTGTACATTCCAGGCAGACGCTGTAACCACTGAGCCACTGCTCTACTCCTATATATTTGTTTTTAAGAGTTCTGGATTGTTTATTAGTCATTGAGCCATATTCAGATGCTTTAAACAGTCAACAACTTTTCAAGTCAGGCTTAATTTAGTGCAAAAATTGAAAATGGGGGAAATTAGAGAGGGAGCATTACGGTTTGAATTCAAAATGTCCTCCAAAAGCTCATGTGTTGAACACTTCATCCCCAATGCAACAATGTCCAAAGGTGGAGCTTTGGGGAAGTGGTCTGATCATGAGGCATCTAACCTCATCAGTGGATTAATCCATTGAATAGATTAAAACTTTTAATGGACTATGGAAGTAGACAGAAACCACAGGCAGGTGGGACATGGTTAGAGAAAACAGATCACTGGGGGCATGACTTGGGGACTATATCTTGTCACTGGCACCTTCCACACACTCTCCCCCACCTCTCCCTCCCTCTCTCTCTTCTTCCCAGCGTCCATGAGCTGAGACCTTTCTTCTGCTACACACTACCACTATGCTTTAGCTTTAGAGTAAGCTGATCATGAACTTAAACCTCTGAAACCATGAGTCAAAGTAAACCTTCCCTATTGCAGATTGTTTATGTCAAATATTTTGATCACAGTGATGCAAAACTGACAAAAGGAGAAGGAGAGAGAGAAACAAAAAGAAAGAGAAAGGGAAACAAAAACAAGAGCAGAAAGAAGGCAGGGAGGCATAGGGAGTTCATGCTTCCAGATTTATCACAACCTCAGGTATATCCTTATTCTTAAGTCTAGAAACGTAGAAAACCAGGAGCAGATTCAGAACCACTCTGAAGACATATAACATAATTTTAAGTTTCTTAGCTCTTGTGGCAAAGTTTTTGTACCTAAGTCCAGTTTTTCACCTTTTACTAAATAATTGCTGAGAAATTTTGAATCCTCTTTTCTTTTTTATGATGCCCTTTTGCACAATTGGAATATGTTGAAATTTAGATCAACTGTTACAAAGGCATGTGGTATCAAGGTACTTGATGCAAGCAGTCAATATCATTTTTAAAAAATTTTATCACCATTATAAACAATAAACATGAGCTCATTTATTATGGAAACCAGGTTTATTCTTTTAGAATCTCTAGAGCTCCTTGTATAGAGTTGAATTCACAGACTTTCTTTAAATGATTAACTGAAGTGTTTATACACAGATTGCAAAACTGGTCCCCCACTTTTAAAAACATTTTATTAGTAAATACGATTATACATGATATTGGAGTTCATTTTGACATACTCATAAATGCATATAACATACTTTACTCCATTTTAATCTTGTGTACTTCCTTTTTCCCTCCCCTCCTTCCTCCTCTACCCTACTCTCTACCCTACTGTTCTTTTTCTACATCCCCAAATTTTCATTCCTCCTTAGATCCTCTCTCTTTGTTATCTAAATTTTTATAGTACCCTGCCATAAAGACCCTAGTCCTAGATAGATGAACATCTTTAGACAATGGGATATTAGTAAATACACAAGCAGAGGCTTAAAAGTACTTATACATTTGCAATTGTCCCCTTATTCTCTTGGGTATTTGCTACACTTTTGTGACTATATCAGCAATAGTCAGTGCAAGTCCTGGCTTATCTCAAAAGATATAAATTTAGGGAGTAAATCTGACCATTCCAGTCACCCAAGCCAAAGGCAACCTAGATTAGCCAATAGCTGGCCAACATCTAGCATTGTGATTAAACCCAACCTTGATCAGCTGCAGGACAGCACTAATCCCGAGTTAAATCCAGATGTAAAAGCAATCAGCCCTTATTATTCTATGATGATAGGTTTTGCAGTGCTTTCCACTTAACATAATTGTGAAAATCTATTACTCATACAGGTGCAAAGACACTTACATACACTTCTACTTCTTTCTTTTGACATTGAAAAAAGTTAAGTCTTTCTTATAGAAAATACAAAACCTCTTCCACATTTTGTAAGGTTCATTTTAATTTACAATATAGATCTTACTTGATGTTTACTTACTGATCTATATTTTAGGGTACTCCCTAGTATTAAAATGTAAGGAACGCACATATATATGAGGTTTGGTTAAAGAACAAATGAATGTCTACCTAGAAAAGGAAAAGATTTGGAGGTAGCCAGGAGGTATATGTTTCCAAGAAACAGTCTTGTGTTGAGGCATATGTTTCCCAGGAACAGGCATATTGAAACCATTGTGTGAGGTGTGTGTGTGTGTGTGTGTGTTTCTTCTGTTGCTCCAGAGAGCAGAATAGGGGCTAACTTGAGCAGGTATGCATTACATAGAGAGAGATGTCAGCTAAACACAAGAAACTACTCAATATCCAGAGAAGTCTAACAGTAAACTGTAACTAGAAATCCAGGATAATAGATGGTTGCTGAAAGTAAAGAATGTCTTCAAGAACTGATTTTGATAAGTAATAGGTAGAAAATTCAGTTTACAGAGTAGCTAAGAGGGAAGTCGGCTGTTGTACTCAGAATTTTACTATATGATGTTCACAGGAGAATCAGCTATATATAACCATGTTGATTCAAGTTTTACTTAAAATTGACGAGAGAGCTAGTTCATTCTTTAAAAATTTCTCCCTTGGGACAGAAATGACTGTCAATGATATCCAGCTCCACATCTTTCTAGAAAGGGTCAAAGCTGAATCATAGTGACACAAAGAGATCTAGCTAGTACATTTTTTGAACAATTATTTTCCTGGAATCCATAACATTTCCCAAGCTCCATTTGGGACAATAATAGGAATAAGTATTTCCTTGAAAAGTACAGAGCTGATGATGTTACTTCTGGATAATAAGAGTTAATAGTCCTTCCTTTGTAAAAAATATTCTTCACAAAGATGAAAAATATATATATTATTGAGCAGCCTCTGTGTGAGGAACCAGTACTTACGTCTGGGCCCTTCAGGAGTACAGGGCACTTGCACACAGAAACCCAGCCAGCTCCTACTTCAGCAGTATCAGCAAGTGGACCCAGTCCTCAGGTCCAGGGCATTCAGTCACAAAGGGCATTCACACCCAGGAATTCCACTAGAGCCAACCCCAAAGCTTCTGTGTGCAGAATCAGGCCTCATGTCTGGGGCCGTTGGGTGCACCAGGCACCTGTTCCCAAAACCCAACTGGAGCTGACCCCCCAAATTTCTGTGCATAGACCCAGGACTCAGGTCATAGGCCTTCAGGCATGGTGACACTACCCCTGGTCTTGAACCACCCAAGTGCCATGCACCTAGTTACACAAACACAGCTCATTCCTTTCAAGTCCAGATATATTGGGCCCATACCCACTGCCAAATATTCCAGGTCCTATAGCAGAATGAAAGAGGCATGTTCAGCCTGACATGATACCCCAGGACCTACCAAAGCACCATGACTGCTGTCCTTCAACAGTGCAGTTGCCTGCCACATACCCTCAACAGATTTTGGACCAATGCTCTGGGGTCAAGATCCACAAGGGAAACTATTCAAAAATCCAGAGGAAGATTATCAAAAATGAGGAATCAAAATAGGAAAGCTTCACCACATGCCGACAATTCCCAAACAAGGAACACACAGACAGGGAGCAGGATGAAACTTAGAAATAATTATCAATGATCTTATTTCTAAAAGGAACAATGAACTAAAAGAATATTTAAGGAAGGGACTAAGTGAGAAATCTCAAGAAATGAAAATCTGCATTACCAAAGAAATAGACATACTATAAAAGGAATTAACAGAGCTAAAATCTTCAATTACATCAGAACAACAATGGAAGAATTTAATAATAGACTAGCCTACATGGAAAACAGAACCTCAGCCCTGGAAGGAAGAACTTCTTATAATGAAAATAGGTTGAGTAAGCTTGGGCGCATGGATGAAAAAAAAGAAAAAATAATTAACAGAACATGAGCAGAATTTTCAAAATGTCTGAGATAAAATCAGAAGAAACAATATAAGAGTAATTGGGATACAAGAAGAAATCAAAACACAAATGAAAAGTGTAAAGAAAATTTTCAATGAAATAGTTAAAGAAAATACTTCCCATATCCGAATAGAGTCAGAAATGCTTATCCAGTAATCATGCAGGACACCTAATAGGCCTCATCAAGTGAGAAGTTCAACAAGACACATCATATTCAAAAAATGTACAACAGGGAAATCAAGGAAAGAATATTAAAAGTGACAAGATAGAAACACCAAATCACATTCAGAATCAAACTAATAAGGATCACAGTTGACATTTCAGCTCAGACTCTAGAAGCAAGGAGATCCAGGAAAGAGATCTTTCAATGCCTGAATGACTACAGTATGAAGTCAAGAATACTATACCAGCAAAACATAGCTTTAAATTTGATGGGTAAATAAGAACATTTCACAATAAGATCAAACTTGCAGCACTCATGAACAGAAAAACATCATTACAAAGAATCTGCAAAGATAAACTTCAGATTGAAGAACAAATTAGCACTCCACAAAACTCACAGAGGAAATTCAATAAGGAGCTTGCTATCAAAAGACAATCAAGAAAGCAACTGGGACTGGAGTGCTGGCTCGAAGGTTGCAGTGCTTGCCTGGCATGCACAAGTACATGGGTTCAAACCCCAGCACACACGTACACAACTAAGTGTTGGAGCAATGAAAGCCATGTGAAAAACTCAGTAAAAATTGATTCTCTCTGTCTCTCTCTCTCTCACTGTCCTTCTCTCTTTAAAAAAAAAAGAGAAAACAAAGAACTCACTAAAAAAAAAAACATGATGACAATGAACCACAACCACATAACTATCCTTATGCTGAATGTGAACAGCATCAATGCACAATCAAAAGGCACAAATTAGCATATTGTATCAATAAACTAAATCCAACAATATGCTGTTTATTACAGACACCTTACAGTCAATGACATCCACATGTTAAAGGTGAAAGGATAGAAAAAGTTTACCAGGCATATGGCCAAAGAAATCAAGATGGATATGCAATACTTATATCAGATAAAGTAGATTTCAAATATAAATTAATCAGAGGTGATAAAGAAGGCAACTGCATCCTAACAAAGGTAACAATACAACAGGAAGATATAACCATAATGAATATATACTCTCCAAACACCAACATCCCCAAATTTGTGGAAAAATAACTCCATGACATTAAACCACTTGTGGACTTCAACACAATAATATTGGGAAACTTTAATGCTCCTCTATCACTAATAGACAGATAATAAAAGAAAATAAACAACAAAGAGATTTCCAGTATAAACAACTTCATAAATAAAATGAACTTAATAGACATCTATAGAATACTCTACCCCAAATTGACTGAGTATACCTTCTTCTCAGCAATGCATGGATCATTTTCGAAAATACATCAGATTCTAGTTCACACAGGAAATCTCAGCAAATATATATAATGTAGATATTATTCCATGCATCCTATCAGACCATGAGGCCATGACTTTAGCAATTAACATCAAAATTCATAACAGAAAACATACATATACATGGATATTGAATAATATCCTACTGAATGAAGAATAGATGCAAGAAAACAAGAGAGAAGAAATCAAAAAATTCTTAGAAGAGAATGAGAATGAAGACACAACATATCAAAATCTGTGGGACAGCATGAAAGCATTCACAATGGAAAAAGTTATAGCATTGACTGCCTACATTTAAAACCAGGAAATATTTCAAATAAATAAGCATATGCACTACCTCAAATCCCTACAAAAGAAAGAACAATATAAGCCCAAAGCCAGCAGATGACAAAAGATAATCAAGATCAGAGATGAAATTTAGAACAACAACAACAACCACAAAAAAAAAAAAAAAAACAGTAAAAAGAATCAACAGACTAAGATCTGGTTCTTTGACAAAAATAAATAAAATTGACAGATCCTCTAGCCAATCTCACTAAAAGAAGGAGGGAAATGAAGAAAATCAACAAAATTACTGGGGAAAAAGGAGCAATCACCACCAACCCTAGGGATATCAAATGGATTATCAGAACATTTTTGAAAAACTCTCTCTCCTCTAAATTAGATAATCTGAAAAACATGAACAAATTTCTAGACACATATAACTCCCCCAAACTGACCCAGGATGATACTGAAATCCTAAACAGCCCAATAACAGGCACTGAAATTCATATAGCAATTAAAAGCCTTTCAAAGAAGAAAAGCCAAGGTCCTGATGGATTCCTTGCTGAATTTTACCACACCTGTGAGAGGAAACTAACACCTTTCCTTACTAAGCTATTCCAAATCGAAAAGAACAGAACTCTACCAAGCACTTTTTATGAGTTAACCATAACTCTGATACCAAAACCCAACAATGACAAATCAAAAATGAAAGTTACAGGCCAATATCGCTGATGAATATTGATGCAAAAATCCTTAATAAAGTTCTAACAAACCACATTCAGAAACACATCAAGAAGATGACTCATCATGATTAAGTGGGCTTCATTCTAGGAACACAAGCCTGGTTCAACATAACCAAATCAATAAATGTGATTTATCATTTAAAAAGAACTAAGAACAAAAAACCTATGACCATCTCAGTTGATGCAGAAAAGTCCTTTGATAGAATCCAGCAACCATTTATACTCACAACCCTAACAGATAGTAGGGATCAAAGGATCCTATCTTAAATTTGTAAAACCCATATATACCACATCCTCAGCTACTGTAATACTAAATGGAGAAAAGCTGAAAGCATTTCCACTAAACTCGGCAATAAGACAAGGCTGCCCAGTCTCCACATTTTTTTTTTTTTAGCAACCTTACAAGATTTTAACAAAATAATATAAAAATGTGTATAAAATGTGTATATATTCTGGATATTGCAATTATCCCCAAGAGTGCCCCCCCACAATTACCCTCCCTTATCCCTCCCTTCCCCTTCCCATTATAACTCTAAAAAAAGTATTAGATTGTAAAGCATTACATCTTATCTGGATTTAACTCATGCTACTAGACCAACTTTCTCATTGTCCAGGGTCTAATCCCCACCTCCACACATGAGTGGAGACAATCGACCCTTAGTTCTCTGGGTTAAGCTGATTTTACTCATCATGATCTCTTCCATAACCATCCATTTACCCTCGAAGGCTGCAAGGTCATTGTTTCTAATTGCTGTGTAATATTCCATGGTATAAATGTACCACAGTTTTTGGATCCATTCTTCCAGTGAGGGACATCAGGGTTGTTTCCATAGCCTAGCAATAGTAAATTGTGCTGCTATGAACATCGATATTGCTGTGTCACTGTAATGTGCTGTTTCTAAATTCCCTGGAAAGATTCCCAGGAGTGGAATAGCAGGGTCGTATGGTGGAGTCATCCCTAGTTTTTTAAGGATTCTCCATACTGCTTTCCAGAGGGGCTGTACCAGTTTGCAGCTCCACCAACAGTGTGTTAGTGTGG
>PVKS010017234.1:22021-42515 GCA_004027875.1 Aplodontia rufa | reverse complement strand
GAGACTCCACAAGAATTTGCTACCTACTTCTAACCACTTTTTTCTCTTCCAGTCATCTCAAACCAGCAAATGGCATTCATCATCAGCCACCCATGACTTGGTCAAAACCCTGAAGACATCCTTGATTCTTCTCCCTTACTTCCAGAACCAACTCATTATGCAAACCCTTTCGATTCCATCTCCAAAATGTATTTGAAACCTGCTACCTACTCTTTCCTAACCCCGCTGCCACTCTACGTGCCTAAGATACCATCAGCTTGAGCCTGAATGTTGCAGTAACCTACCTTCCCTCTCTGCTTCCTCTGTTCCTCCACATGGCGCGCAGTGATCTTTAAATACAAAGACAGGAGCAGGGCAGGTGGTGCATGCCCATAGCACTGGGGAAGATGAGGCAGGGGATCCCTTTAACCCAGAAGAATTCAAGAGCAGCCTGGGTAACATAGCAACACCCTGTCTTAAAAAAAACAAAAATAGGGGCTGGAGCTGTGGCTCAGCGGTTTTAGTGCTTGCCTGGCAAGCACAAGGACCCGGGTTCAAACCCCAGCACCACGTACACAACTGAGTGTTGGAGCAACGCAGGCCATGTGAAAAACTAAATAAAGTTGTTTCTCTCTCTCTCTCTCACTGTCCCTCTCTCTTTAAAAAAAAACAAACAAACAAACAAAATGAAACAAAACACAAGGAGGGTGGGGCTGGAGCTGTGGCTCAGTGGTTTCGGTGCTTGCCTGGCAAGCATGAGGACCTGGGTTCAAACCCCAGCACCACGTACACAACTGAGTGTACTCTTTCTCTGTCCCTGCCACTGTCCCTCTCTTTTAAAAAAAAAAACAAAAACAAAAACACAAGGAGGGGATGGAGCAGTAGCTCAGCTCTACTGCGCCTGCCTGGCATGCATGAGAACCTGGGTTCAAACCCAGCACCAGTTCACATATACAACTAAGTGAAGTGCTGGAGCAACAAAAAACAGATGAAAAACTAAGTAAAGTTGATTCTCAGTATCCCTCTCTCTTAAAAAAAAAAAAAAAGAATAAGTGGGGAGAAAAGAAAACAAACAAGGGCTGGGAGTATAGCTTAGCAGTAGTGTGCTGCTTAGCATGTGTGAGGCACTGGATTTAATCCCCAGTACCCCAAAACAAAACAAACCACTACCCTAATTAAAATTCTTCAATAGCATCTCATTGCCATTCAAACAAAATCTAAAACTCTCCCAAAGGCCTAAGGTAAGAGACCCTGCAGGAACTTTCCAACACCATCTTGTTCCATTCTCCCCTTGCTCTCAGAAGCCTTCCCTAACACTGTGCCTTCCAGGTCTTTACACTTGTTCCCAGGACAATACAGCCCAGCTTTTCACATAGCTAGTGCAAGCTCAAGTTTCCAGTCTCCAATGTCACCTCTTCCAAGAGACTCCTTGACCCTTAACAGCCAAAAGAGTCATTCCTAACACACTCTTAGATCCACCAGGCACTTCAAGCCTTACTGGTTTTAGACGAAGGCTGCAATTACTTTGGCATTTACCATGAAAAACAAAGGAAGAAAAGCCAGGGGGAAACAAAAAACAAAAAAAAACTGGAACTCACTCCACCCAGTGGTCTAGACTGACATAGATTGCACACAGGCATTATAAAACTTTTCAAACAGGAGAGAGAAATGCAGACACACCACCTTCAGGTGTAATTCTGACATCTACTTCAAAAATCTAGGTTGGTTGGTTGGTTTTCTCCTTTTCTTTCAGTATTGGGAATTAAACCTAAGACCTCAGATATACAAGGTAAGCACTATACCAGCAAGTTACATCCCCATCTCCCTCTACTCTTTTAAATCTTTTTATTTTGAGCCAGGGTCTCCCTAAGTTGTCCAGATGGCCTTGAACTTTTGATCCGCCATTAATCACACTCCTAAAATCCTGGACTGTTAACTACTCTCCTTAATGATTAAAAAACACATATCATGATGTGAAAATAAAAAGAAGGGGGGAAGAATACAAGAAGGAAAATACATGATCTTTGCTCCAGAGTTAGGTTTCATTACTTGACTAGGTTTTCTCATTTTAGGCAGGTCATCTGTTCAGCACCTGCTCTAAGTGTTTCTTCCCGACCTTTTTTATCCATATTGTTATTAGGTTTCATATACAGAATGAACTGCCCATCCTACTTCCCCAAACCCAAAAGCTACGTCCACAATTCAAAATTCAAGAACAGAACCTTTCTTACAAGGATTTATCTCTAGGCTTTATCTCTAGAGTCTTTTCTACTCTGTTCCTAATTAATGTATAAATACTAGCTACAAGTTTATTTTTGTTGCACAGCTGTCTTGACTAGATGGTACTGCTTGACTTAGAAGTCCATGTAACTTCTCAAGAGAATGAGACAATATACTTTAAAAAACGTATGGATTTTAAAATCACAGGATACCTAAGCCTTCATTCTACAAGAATACAATTTCAATAACTTGATAAAATAGAAGAGGGAAAAACAAGTGAGAATGTGAGCAATACTGCAAAACTCAAAATGATAAATCTGAATACTCAAGTTCCAACTCAACAAGGAGCAAGCAGCACAGTACAGGGTATCTATCACACGGAAATCACCCAAAAGGTTTGGAAGTACAGACTCCTATTCAAATTTAGGGTTTCCTGGCAGGCCAGGATTTCAGTACTGGAGGGAGCTAGGAGCATAACGAAGTTGGAAGTCAGATGTTAAAATGGAGAGTGCAGGGGCTGGAGGGGTAGCTCAGCAGTTAGTTGCTGTGCTTGCCTGGCATGTGTGGGGACACAGGTTCAAACCCCAGAACCACATACACAGTGAAGTGTTGGAGCATCAAAGGGGACATGGAAAACTAAATAAAAATTGATTCTCTTTCTCTCCCTCTCACTGTCCCTCTCTTTAAAAAAAAAAAAATGGAGATTTCCCAACACATTACTGAAGGACACAACTGGTCCTAACAAATAATGGAGGAAAAGATCTCAAAATCTGTATTTTGGCAGGCACAGTGGCATACTCCTGTAATCCCAGCAGCATGGGAGGCTGAGGAGGTTTGAACCAGTGCCTCAGCAGCTTGGGGAGGCCCTGTCTCAAAAAAGGGCTGGGGATGCAGTTCAGTACTTAAGGATCCCTAGGTTCAGTTCTTGGGGAAAAAAAAAAAAAAAAAAAAAAATCTGCATTTTAACATCTTCCAGAATGGAGTGGTTGCTCAGTAGTTTGGTGCTTGCCTGGCACATGGGAAGATGTGGGTTCAAATCCCAGCACTACATACACAATGAAGTGTCAGAACAACAAAAGCCTCATGAAAAACTAAATAAAATTGTCTCTCACTGTCCCTCTCTCTTAAAACAACAAAAAACTTCCCAGTTGATTCTTTTGGTCAGATTGGGACGCATGGGACATGCTTTTTGGGATTCAATGCCAATTTTACCACTTAGACAAGACTTAAAAATTACACCATTTCTATGAACATTATTTTCTTTCCTAATAAATAGATAATAAAATTAATACTGCTGGGATGATGTACTAAATTATATTAACCACCAAACAAAATTCCTGACATAGAGCAGGTGGTTCTATACACGGTGGGTTTTAAAGGGTCTCTAACATCCATTACATATTTGCCCACAACAAAAGGCGCCACTACTTTTCTACCGGAGAATTTAACTATTACTTTCCACAGGAGAATTTAACTATTTTCCATCTCTGTGGTCTCCTCAAAGATCAGACCTTTACTGACTTTCCTCCTTTCAGGAACCAGTCTTCACATATACACCGCTCTAAAGCTGAGCTATTACCCCAAATATACTTATTTTGGGATGCTTTAAGGAATAGTCATCTTTTTCAAAAAGAGAGAAGCCTCAAGTGTTTTAAAGCGAGTTTACTCTTGCAGAGTTTTAAAAACTTTTAATTCACAATGATTTGGAGCATTATGAAAGCCACCCAAGTCAAAATCATCAGAACCCATCACTTCCCCGAATTCTGACTAGATAAATGTCTCTCCAGGATTGTTTTACATTACAACTACCCAAAAAATACAATGTAGGCTACCCATGAGAACCATGTTACTGGAAAGCAGACGGACATCGTCTTCAACTGGTTTTTCTTGTTTTTAATTTTGCAACCCGCTGACTACACTCAACTGGAGGCGAGGACGAGGAGCTGTCAATACCCTTCCTCCAGCCGGCCAGGGAAGACAAAGCCGCCGGGCGTCCGGCCGCAGGAGAGAAGCCGGGAACTCCTCGCCTCCAATTCTGACCAGGGGGTTGAGGGGGTCAGGGAGGGGAAACCATCAGCCACAAAGTCCGAGCTCTGCTCGCATTTTTCCCTCCGGAACCAGTGGGTCCGAGCAGGTCGCCGCCCCCAGCCCTTCCCGCAGCGAGCTGCAGCGGCCCGGTCTTTGGGGTCCGGGGCTTGGGGACGGCGAAAGCTGCCCCGTCCCATCTACAAATGCAGCGGCCCGCGCGTGGCTCCGCTCCCCCTGGCCCCTGACCTCCAGGCGCCCGGCAGAGGAGGCGACCCCGGCGGGCGGCGCCGCGAGGGAAGATGGCGCCTGTCGAACAACTGCGCCACCAGCCCTGGCGGCGGGCCAGGCCCAGCGCCATCTTAGCGCCTTCCAGCCCCCCACCCCCAAATCCCGCATTCTGGGCGACTGCGAGGCTCGAGCCCCGTCGGGCCCGCACATTCTCGGCCAAAAAAAAATCGCTGCCACTGCCTCCGGTCCCTTTCGGCCGGCAGGACAGCGCGGGCCGCGCAGGAGGCGCCCGCTTGGGCAGCACGTCCTCCGCGCGGCGCGGGGGCTCGTCCCAGCCCGGCTCAGGTCCTCGGCGGTGCTTCGGGGGACGCAGCAGGGCGACCGGGAAGGGGCCGTCCCGCCCGCAGGTGCGCGCCGTGGCCCCCGGGCCGAGCCGGGTGGTCAGCCGGCCTGAACGCTCCACGCCGCGGCCGGACCGGGCCCTCCTGCTCTCCGCGCCACGGCCGCCCTCGGATGCAGCGGGAAGGAGGAAACCAGAATGAAAAATAAACCCGGTCCCAGCCGCCGCCGCCTCCCTCCCCACCCTCTGCCCTCCCCTCCCCCGACGCGGGGTCCATTTTGCTGAGAAGAAAGAAAATGTGATTCACACCCAAGAGCTTCCGAGACAGAAAAGAAACGAAGGGGGGAAAACCGAGGGGAGGAGATTGGAAAAGCTTATTTTTCTTGCTCGCCCGCCGTCACGCCAGGCCCTCCCTGCCCCCTGCTCGCGGCCCCGCCGCGCTGTCCTCCCCTCGCCGAGCCCCGCTCCCTCCTTCCCGGCTCCCGGCGGCTCCGGGGGGCGGAAAACACACTCGCACTCGGCGCACACGACTAATTTTAAACCGGCTCAATCAATGAGTCATTAAAAGGCTTCCCTCCCCTCCCCTCCTCACCACCAACCGCCACGCCACCCCCTTCCCGGCCTCTCCCTCTCCCCGCTCCAGAAATTTGCATCCGCGGAAAGGAAAAAAAAAAAAAGAAAAAGAAAAGCGCCGCGGCCCCCACCCCGCCGGGCGCCCCCGGCCCGGCCCCGCCGCCCCCTGCCCGCCTGCGCCCCCGCCCGCGACAGTGAACTTGGTCTTCCCGGGGCCCCGGCGGCGCTGGGAAAGGCATCGACACTCGATTCCCCTTTCTCCGTGTCCATTAAACATCCACCCACCACCACCATCACCCACCCACAAACCCACCCCCCCCAGAAAAAAACACAGCCTTAGCCAATAGCTCTCTGGGCTGAAACCTAATATCCTGGTTTTGGCAACTCGGTGTTTAATTTGCTCCTCTTTCTCTTCTGTCTGTCTGGAGACAGATCTCCAGCCCCCTCCCTCGCTTCTCCCCTCCCCGAAGGAAGGAGGCAGAGGAAGGAGGTTGTGTGTTTTTTTTTTTTCTCCTTGAAATTTTTATCACAAAATTATAATACACTCAAAGGGAAACTCACCGTCATGAAAAAGCAGTGCCTTGTCAACGGGGTTTCTGCGCCATCGCACCAGGGGCGGCGGCGGCGGCGGCGGCGGGCGCGGGGCGCGGGGCGCGGGCGCGGGAGCTCCCGGCCGAGCGGCGCCGGCCACACGCGCTCCGCTCTCTCTCTCGCTCACCCCCGCGCCGGGCGGCGGGCGCCCGCTCCCCGCGCCCGCCCGGCCTTCATGCTCTGCGCCCGGGCAAACCGCTCGCCTGCTCGTCTACCTCCAAACTTCGGTTCTCGCCTGGCAAAACAACGTGGAGATTAGGATTTTTTTAATTAAAATTTTTTTAAAAAATCAAGCTCCAAGACTGTTAATTCCTGTTTCCTTTGAGATTCTTGGTAACTTTGGAAGGTTTGGGGTTTATTCAAGAAACAGGTTTATTTGGTCTTTTTTTTTTTTTTAAGATCTACAAGATGCGTACTAATTCTCCGCAGGCGCCCTGTGCACCACACACACACACACACACACACACACACCCACACCCACACTCCAGTTTTAGTTGATTTGGTTGGGAGGGTAACAAAAAACCACAATACTTTTTTTGCATATACTTTTTAAAAACTGCAACCCTGCTTTAACTTAGTTATTTGGTAAATGACTTATTTATCTTAACTTTTAAATATACAAAACTTTTCTTTGCAACATCCCTTTTCCATTCCAAAATGCTGTGAATATCTGTGAAACTTGTTGTCAACCTTAAAAGGGTAAACAGCTAGCGGTTAAAATGAAGGTGAGGAGCTGAATTAATCACACTCAAAACATCCAATTCCTACAGTCTTCTCGGTGTCTTCACAAATAGGAAGCTTTTATCTTCCTATTTGTGGAATTTTTCTTAACCTCCATTCTTGAGGAAGCTACAAAACCTTTTAACAGTATTTGATCCAAGTATAATAACCACCTGTTTTAAATTTCAAACTGTTGTGCCTTCTCCCTAAACCATCCAGCGCATTTAAGCAAATGTTAATTATGATAGCAAGACAAAAGAGAGGGAGAGAGAGTGTTCCTAAAGTCTTAACTACAAATACCCAAAAAATATAGTGGGGGTTTTGTTGTCTTTTATTTTAAATAAGCATCCAAGACAGTAAAGGATGTGCAAGAATATAAGGCTTTTAAAAGTACATATATATGTAAGCCTTAAAATTGTTCTAAAATTATTTTAAATTAGTTTATGGTTACTATTAAAAAGGAGTCCTGCTGATAAACAGAATGTTCAAAACCATATTCCCCAGGTATTTGGTGACTTCTAAATAAAATTATCCTACATTTAAGTTATTTAAATAAAAATGATTTCTATATTCCCTTAGCATTAAAACCTTAATGGTGGAGATGGGGTATAGCTCATAGTAGATATGCTTAGCATGCAATATGCTGAGTTCCATCCCCAGCACCAAAAACAAACAAACAAAAAAAATTAAGGCACTTTGCTGGCTTATATAAGGATACTGCTACTAGGCTATATTGCATAAAAATAAATGTGTGAAGGCTGACATGCAATGTTGTCATATTCAACATAGAAGATTCTTTTGAAAACAATCTATATATCTTGTTCCAGTAACTGCTATCATTTATAACCTATATTTTGCATTTAAACACTCCTTAAAAACACATTAATGACTTAGTATCACATAGTATCGTTAAAGTGTTTTTCAAAAAAAATGATTTGCTTCAAATTCAGCCAAGGCCTTCCTAGAACAGTATTCTTTGCATAAATTAGCATATTCCTTTATAGTACCTGGTTGGACCAACCAGTTTTCTAATTGGCTTGGGAAAATTTTCAACATGTTTTAAAGTGTCTTTGGATTGGCTGGAATTTAATTATAATACCCATTCAGAAGAATTACATTTCAAAAGAATCCATGGATTATTCATTGCAATTAGGGCCCACCAAGCAAGTTGTTCCAGCTCCAATGAAATATTAATGGATTTCAGAAAGATTGTTGTCCAAAACCCCAAGGAAACCAGAGATGTATCTTTAAAGATGACCCTGACTTAATTATTACACAATGTTACATGTATTGAAATATTATATTGTACCCCAGAAATATGTATGATTATTTTGTCATTCAAAATAAAATTAATTTTTAAAGGGAAGAAAAGTTGAATTTATATACATATAAAGAATCCTAGGGTATTGCAGTCTTTCTAGAGAATGACCAAATATAAGAGCATTGATTTTTACCAGGAGCCTACTAAGTATCACAAAGTATTATGCTCTTAGATACTTCCATTCATTATCATGAGCCTTCACTCAAATCTACAGAATAAGGTTTGGTCATCCTAATATTTTGCAGATGAGGCTGCCAATGGTTTCAAGTCATTCGCCTGAGGTCATAAGTCTAATACGGGCTGCTATGAAAATTCAAGTCTAGTTAATTCCCAAACTCACCCTCAGTCAGGCCTGAAAAGTATCTTGGGAACAAGCAGTCTGGCTGCGTCAATGTAAACCTTGGAGTCTAATGGTGAGGCACAGGCAGAGGGGACAACCTTGTCATTAGTCAAGACCTACTTTGAGAATGCCAGTTGTCAAATCTAATTTTAAATCAGGGGAGGGGTTTGTAAAACACTGGGATAGCAGTGGAGAATCTCAGCTTTCTCAGGTAATACCAAAATTATAATCATTTTATAATATGACAAACAAAAACAACTTCTTAATTTCCCCTGTATGATTATAAAATTTAACATTTTATTTAATTTTAATTTTGTTTTATTTTTGCTGGTGATGGAACCCAGGGCCTTGTACATACTAGGCAAATACTCTGTCCCTGAGCTACTTCTCTGGTCCCCAAAATTTAACATTTTAAACAAGAGAGATGCTTTTGTATGTAAAAATTAAAACTGCTATAAATGGACAATTTTTATATTGAAGATTAGAAAACTTTTTAAGAGGGAAAATTCTTAAAATGGCTTTATATATATATATATATATATATATATATATATATATATATAATTGCAAATGATTTTAATTGTATTATCTACAATTTAATTATATACAACTATGTGGTCACTCCTATGACTCCCATCCATGTATGTGACCTAGAAAGAAGGGCACCTGCACACAGAAAAAAAAAATTATAATTGAAATGTTCTAGCATGGGGATGCCTCGAGGGGTGGCTCAGTGGTTAAGGTGCATGCCTGGCATGCAGGAGTACTCGGTTCAAACCCCAGCACCACATATACAGCGAGGTCTTAGAGCAACAAAAGTAACATGAACAACTAAATAAAATTGATTCTTTCTCTCTGTCTCGAAAAAAAAAAAGAAAGAAAGAAAGAAAAAAATGCTCTAGGTTTGGGCATCCAAATAAACAGGTCCAATGCCCATATAACAATGAAAAATGAGCCCGGTGCAGTGGCACACATATATAATCCCTGCAACTCTGAAGGCTGAGGTAGGAGGTTTGTGAGTTCAAAGCCAGCTTCAACAACTTTGCAGGACCATCAGCAACTTAGGGCTGGGGATGTGGTTCAGTGGTTAGTACCAAAAGAAAGGAAGGAATGGAGGAAGGAGAAGGAGGAGGAGGAGGAAGAGGAGGAGGAGGAAAGAAGAAAAAAGAAGAAGAGGAGGAGGAGGAGGAGGTGGAAGAGGAAGAAAAAAGAAAGAGAGAAAGGCAGGCAGGCGGGCTGGGGTCTTGGTGGTACTGCACTTGCCCAGCATGCATAAAATTCTGGGTCAGATTTAAAGTGCCTCCCCCACTTCTTCCAAATGTTCCACTAGTTGGCTGACCACTCTCCTGAGAAGAAAATGCAAATACTGGATATTGAGTATTGACATGCATGACCAGGTATGACCAGATGTGTCCACCATAGAAATACCAAAATACACCAGATGAGTTAGTAAGTGTTCTACACAGTGTCTGTGGAATAAAAATTTAAAATTTTTCAATGTGCACCAATAAGGTACATAATTTTATTTATACCTTCAGAGGTACTTAGATTCTGGGGCTTAAGTGTTCTGGCTCTATAGTAAGTCTGATCTGGGTTCAAATTACACCTTTCTTTCTCACAGGTTTGTGGTTTTGGACAAGTCATTTCACCCTTCAGTCTCAACTTCCTCATCTACAAGATGGGTATAATTATAGTACCCACCTCTGAGAGTTATTTTAAGGATTAAGAATTAGTGCATGTAGAAAGTTTAGCATGGTTCCTGAAACATTATGACAGTTCAGTATGTTCAGCTAACATTGTATTGCTTTATTCTAGATACCTTTCAGGTTGAGCCCTGTGAAATAGCCCCATCTGAATACCAAAGGGCAACCTCCTATGATTTAGTCTAATATATCTCCCTTATGTTCCTTTCTGGCTAGGGAACTCCCCCAGGGCAACAAGTCACCATCATCTCCACCTTCAGATTCTCTAAGGGCCCTGCAGCATACTTTGTATATAATTAGCTCACAATCAAAATAGTTTTGGGTTCAAGGGAAAGCAACTTCACGAGATTGTAAGAATAGAAGAAATGAGAGCTGGGTTGGGCTCAACGGCACACACCAGTGATGCCAGCTACTAGACAGGCTGAGAAAGGACTGATGATTTCCAATTTGGGTTGTGCTTGGGCAACAGGGGAGGCCTTGTCTCCAAACAGAACTTTAAAAAGGGGTAGGTATAGCTCAGGGGTACAGCACTGCAAAAAAAAAAGAGGGCTGAGGTTTAGTTCACTACTGAAAACAAACACATGCTTAGTATGCATGAAGCCCTGGGTTCAATTCTTAGCCCCAAAAAGAAAAGGTCATGCTACAGAGTATACCTATTTTTTTAAAAAAAGAAGTGAGTATATTTCTACCTTGAGACCTGTATATTAAGGGAGTAAAGTAAGTCTCTCCAAACTATATAAAACTGGGGCTGGAGTGGTGGCTCAGCAGTTGGAGTGCTTGCCTGGCATGTGCAAGGACCCACATTTGAACCCTAACACCATACACACAACTGTCAGAGAAACAAAGGCCAGATGAAAAAATAAATAAAATTGATTCTTTCTCTATCTCTCACTCTTAAAAATAAAAAAAAATATTAATTAATAAATAAACTACATAAAACCATTGCCCACAATGCATGTATGATTTTCTTGGGATGAATCCAACTACTATGTATAACTATGATGCTCTGATTTTAAAAAGTGGGGGATGGCTCAGTGTTAGAACGCTTGACTAGCTAGCACATGAAAGGCCCAGGTCCAACCCCTGCAGTACAGCCTGATGTTTAGAGTTCTCTCTCGGGTTAGTTTTATTATTGGCACTTTTTAGCCATGTGATATTTTGGCCTGCTTTTTAAATTCCTCTTACTTCAGTTTCTTCATCTGTAAAATGGACACAATAATACATATATCCCAGGTTAATAGGGGAGAATTAAATTATTTTAAGTCTACAAAAACCCTTGGTTTTGTGCTTATTATATGGGGTTTGTTTGTTTGGTGGTACTGGGAATTAAATCCAGGGGCTCACACACGCTAGGCAAGTATTCTACCAATACTACCCTGCATCCAGCCTGTGCCTGGCACACAGTAAATATTCAATAATAGTTACCATTGCTGTTGTGTTTGTGGCTATTACTAAAAGGAATGTGGAGGGGCTGGAGTGGTGGCTCGGCGGTTACAGTGCTTGCCAGGCATGCACGAGTACACGGGTTCAAACCCCAGCACCCACGTACACAACTGAGTGTCAGAGCAACGAAAGTCATGTGGAAAACTAAATAAAAATTGGTTCTCTCTCTCTCTTAAAAAATTTTTAAAAAAATAAAAAATAGATAAATAAAAGGAATGTGGAAGGCTGGAGTGGTGGCTCAGTGGTTAAAGTGCTTTCAGCGCTTGCTTGCTATGTGCAAGGATGTGAGTTCAAACCCCAGCACCAGGTACACAACAAAGTGTCAGAGCAACGAAGACCACATGAAAAACTAAATAAAGCTAATTCTCTTTCTCTCTCTCCTCTCTTAAAAAAAAAAAAGAATATGGAATTGTTTTCAAAGCAGTGATAGTGGAGTGATTACAAATGTTTTCTATATCTTGCCTACATTATTATTTTGTTTGATATATGAATTTAAACACTTGAAATCATCTTTATTGAGACTAAGGCTATTCCAGTCACAACATATCTCAAGCTGGTTATTTTCTCTGACAGACTTAAAACAAACAAAAAGAATGCAAAAACAAAAAACTGAACTCCTACAAGTTTCCAGCACAAGGATAAGGAGTTAATAGAGCACAGCAGAGCTGTGAGAAAAAACAAAAAAGAAAGAACAGAAAGAAAGACATTCAGCACTCCCACTGGCCTTCCCGTCTTACACATCTAGCCTGTTTCCCCACAGAGAAGTGAGGGGGAGGACAGCCATCAGCCCTCCGGTTAGGAGGGCACCACTGGTGGCTGGAAGGCGGGGCTTCACTCTCAGTCACCAGCTCCACCAGGACTCCTCACCCCTCCTAAGCGCAGCCTTCCTTCCAGGCCACACACCCGGGAGGAAACAGAATGGAGGTCATATGATCAGCCTTTCAGGTGCTGCTTTGTGAGACAGCCTTGAAGACAGGACAGTCATGCGAAGGGGGCTTGCTCAATAAATGTCATGTCCTTTCTGGAAATGAAAACTATTCAGAGTTGAGACAGCTCTAGAAGGAACCACTCTAATAGACAACTTGCAAAGAGATAAGTTGAAGACCAGGAAATAAGTAGGCACTAAGAAGAAACACTAAACTGGGGGAGTGAGGACACTGCCACCTCCATAAGCATTTTAATCACTCAAAAGCTATGTTCATATTTGAGCACAGAATGGACAATCAGGTGTTTGTTGCTGTGAGATATTTGGAGCCCACATAAGTTTTCCCACCATATCACACAATTCTTTCTCCTAACATTGTACGGCTGACATCATGAGCAAAAGTGCAAATACCCAGTGCAGTGGCACATGCCTGTGATACCAGCGGCTCAAGAGAAAGAGACAGGAGGATTGCAAGTTCAAAGACAACCTAAGCAACTTAGCGAGACCCTGTCTCAAAATAAAAAAATAAAAGGAGCTGGGCATGTGGCTCAGTGGCTAAACACCCCAGGGTTCAGTCTCCAGTACCAAAAAAAAAAAAAAAAAAAGTACAAATACTCTCATATCTTAAAATATTTATATATTTCTCTTACAATAAATCATACCAATCTACCAGTTGAGTGTATTTTTCAGTCTCTTGTGAATTAGGTTAACTTGAGTCAGGTCTAAGACAATTGGGAGGTTGTTCGAAGATCAACAGAGCAAAGGACACAGATGCTTTGGAGGAATAGTTCTGGTATAGGCCAAGTCAAAACTTGATGAGTTACTCCTGTCCTACCACAAGCATGCACCAAAACTCGTAATCATCTCTTTTAAGTTTGCTTTCTCTCCATTTTCTATGTTTCCAGCACCCACCTTTCACTTAGACCATCCCTTTGGGTACTTGAGGATTATCCACGACTCCTCTTCATTCCCTCCTCAAACCACAGAACCAGCTTCCAAAATCTCCCTCAAATCCAGTCCCTCCTTGGCACCACTTGCCCACCACCTACGCTCAAGGTCCTGGTTTCTTGCTTGGCCCATCATCAATCTTCTATCTCAACAACTGCAGAAGTCATCTCTGTAAATCCCAAAGCTAGTTGAGTCACACCTCCATCAGCACCTCACTGCCTGGGGAAGCTTATTAAAAACATATTCTTTGGCTTGGGTGGTATGCTTAGCATACATGAGGTCCTGGGTTCCATCCCCAACACTGCAAAATAAAGTACTGATTCCCAAGCCCAAACCCCGTAACGAGAGAATGGGAAATTTCTGGAGAGAGCTAAGGCTCAACCATGTATACTTTCCTATTTTTAAACTTAACTGTTTTGGTGCTGGGGATTGAGCCCAATGCCTCAAGAACGCTAAGTATACCCTCTACCACTGAGCTACACCCCCAACCCTGATGGGTACTTTCAACTGGTTCATTCCCTGGCCCTTCCGGCCACCCCAGGTGCAGCTCTGGCCACACCACTCCTGGTACCATGTGGTCAAATCTAGAAGACTCTTCTGTCCTAATTTGGGTTTCCCTTTCCCTATGCTAGAAATACTCTTCTTCCTCATGGCAAATCTTCCATTCTCCAAGTCCCAGCTCAAATGCTCCTCCTGTGGGAAGCCTTCTCTCATACCTACATCAGTGGTTTTCCTACATCTGTGCCTGAGACTCAATCCCCCCCAAAAATACATTTCATGTTGTAATGCCATAGATATATAACTGAAAGGTTTTGGAAAAACGATATCCAAATTTGCTTTGGAGGGCACAAGTGGATAATTTCAATCCTTGCTATCTCATTTCTACAAATGTTTTAGACACCTTGTGAAAGGGTTTCATGAATTACTAAAGGAGATGATTCCCATATGAAACACATGCTTCACACACCTGACACAGACACACCTCTATTACACCACGCATCTCACTCTACAGTACGATCCGATTGTGGTCTATTTTCACCTCCACCTCCCTCCCAGAAATCTGAACACACCACCATCAAGTCAGTACATCTTTTGGCAGTTATACAGATACTGACAGATGCAGAAATGAACATATTGGAAAAGGAATATTTTAATTGTATTTGTTCAGGCAGGTCCAATCCCCCTCCCTTTTCTTTGCTTTTCTGGTTATAGTTCACAGCATCATCTATTAGAAACTCCCCAGAGGCTAGGCCTGGGAATCACTGGGTTTCAACCCTGAAGTTAACAGCAATTTCAGTACAATATCACCAAGGTGTAAATTCTTTTCCTCCTCAAAAATAAAAACCACACACAGGGCAAAACCAACCAGAAAATATCTTGTCAGGTTGCGAGTTTGCCAAGATAGTGCAAATGTGGGCGAACAAATCTCTCACTTAGATACTTAGAAGCAAATATTCAAAAACCTCAAAACCTTCCCTCTTCCTTACCACTTCAGAAAGGAGCCTGCCCCCACCCTGCTGGGCGGCTGCAGACAGTGGCCTCTCTACTCCTGCTGCCTAAACCTCCCCGTCTCTCTAGGCTCCCTCCATCACCACAAGCAGAAAAGAAGAGAGAAAAAAACCAGAGCAGCCAGAATGAACCGCAGCAATGAACCCGGCGGCAAGTTCCGGGAAAAGGTACCTGTGACGGTGGATGCGAGGGCCACAAGGGCCCGCAGGGGGAGGGGGATCTTTTTCTACAGCACGTGGCTCCGTGGACAGGAAACCTGCGTGTAACACCTCCCAACTCTGCACACCGCTCATTTGCAGCTTAGTCATTTGTGTGATGCTAATTTGCTCAGTGTCCTTGTAAATGTTCTTTGGGAGAATCAATGCGAATCAGTGAAGAGATACTGTGGGCTTGGGGGAGCCCACCTTACACAGCAGGCTAGGAGGGGGAACCCCACGGTCACTCAGCGTCAGTGAAAGGCTCTAGGAGTCTGAGGAGGGAGGCAGAAGAGACTTTAAAGCTGGGTTTCGAAGATGAGTCCTAAACTGTGCTGTAACCGAGGCCAGGGAGAAGGTGAGGCATCCTAGATCGTGGATGCTGGGACTGTGGCTTGCACAGGGCAGACAGCAACGCTAAAGGGAGTGATGTTCAAGAGACTGACCAGCTTCTATAAAAAATGAAATAGCCTAGATTCGAAAATATCAGAATACACCACCGGTAGTGAGGCCATAACTCTAGCGAAGTTTGTTTCAGTTGTGAATGTGTCTACCTAGGCATGTACTCATTTGTGGGACAGAAAATGTATTTCTTGGGCTGAGTGGCGTAACTATGAAACTCGGTGGTACAGGCTCCTTGCATGCTAGGCAATGCTCTACTACTAAGTTGCACCTGCACCCCAAATTATTTCTTAGGCAGTGGTGATTAAAAGAAATTTTCAAACAAAATATGTCTAGGCAAAGAGGATCCAAAAAGGTAGTCCTACAAACAGATTTGCATTTCATGCATTTCAATGTGGCAGTGTGAAAGATGAGTGGACAGACGAGGGCTAAGGACAGAGAGGTACTGTGCTTCTGTAAGGCCTCCCCACACTAGATGGTGAGCTCCATCAAGGGCACAGACTGTGCTATACAACTGGCAGTTCCCACTACCTGGCACTAAATAAATGTTTGCTGACAAACTATGGGACTTAACCTTCCCGATGGCCCCAGCGAGCCTTACTTCCTGGTATCCTCACCATGGTGCAGCCCCCCTCCCACAGTGCACCAAAGTTGGTCTGTGCAACCAAAAGTCTAGGAGAGAAGTGATTGTTTCCTCTGAGGTTAGGTAACAAAAGGCTCGAGCTTCCATTCTGGTGCTCCCTGGATGACCCGCTCAGGGGAAAGCTGGCTGCCATGTGGTAAGGACACAAGTGGTGAGGTTCTGAGGTCTCTAGCCAATGGCCAATGGAAAACCTAGGCCTCCCGCTGACCACCAGACAACCACAACACATGGGTAAGCTTGGAAGGTGACCATCTCCCAGCATCACATGGCCACAGCCCCAGGGACAGCTCCATGGTAGCCTCACCAGAGACCCTGAGCAGAAACATTCAGCTAAATTCTTCCTGGATTCTTGACCCACAGAACTGTAAAATAATAACTGTTTGTTGTTTTAAGCTGCTACATGTTGGGGCACTTTGTTATGTATTAACAGCTAATTCACCTGTCAACATGCAGTCTAGAAGAGTTTAAAGATACTGGGAGAACCCATTATTTACTACCATTTTGTTTTTTCTTCAAAGAATCTGTCACATCTTCAGTCATCGAGATTAGTGCGTGGTACCTGCTCCAACCTGGACCAATCAGATCCTCTCTTCTGGTCATTAATCCTTGGGATGCAGAAACAGGGGTACCTGTAGGGAGCTGGCTATAAAACTAGGAAGATTAGGGCTCAAAGCCACTACTATAGAGCAGTTGTAATGGGACCCTGGCAAGAGCACGGTCAGAGGGGCCATCCTGTGACGAGAAGAAAGCAGATCCCCTGGATGTAGAGGAGCAGCAGCGAGAAAGCACCTGATGATATTCTAGACCCCGGTCAGGTATGGTGGCCCTTGAAACTTGTAATTCCAGCAATTCCCTCCAATTCCAGAGGTTGAGGCAGGAGACAAGTTCAAGGTCAGCCTCAGCAACTTAACGAATCCCTAAGCAATTTGGTGAGACCCTGTCTCAAAATAAAATAATAAAAGGGCTGGGGGTGTAGCTCAGTGGTTAAGCACCTCTGGACTCAATTCTCAGTAAGAAGAAAAAGCCAGGCAGGGAAGAGTGGGAGGAGGAGTGGAAGAGGAAAAAGAGCATATATTCTAAACCCCTGAGACTTGACTGCCTCTCTAGCTTTAGGGTTGGGAAGTTCCCTTTCCTTTCAACTGTCCTTCATTTCACCTGCTCATCACTGAATGAGTTTCCTTTCTTGCAATCAAAACATCCCAGCCAGCTTCGCTCTAGTGTTGGCCAGGGAAGCAGGTTCTCCTGCAGGCCAAGTATCTCTCCGGAGGAGACTAACAGCTCACCAGAGACCATGCTTTATTATTAGTACTATGCAAAAACTGCTACAGAGTGAGTAAAAGCTTCTTTCAGACCATCCAACTCCTTTCTCCTTGACACCATTTTCACTGACTAATCCTTTGATTATTAATGTACTTAAATTTTGAAAGTTGTGTTCTGGCCAGATGACCTAATCATTCCAGTGGTTGGTTAAGTTCATTCCCATTATAAATTCACAGACTGGCCTTAGAGAGCAAATCATTCTAGAGTAACCTCCATTTCATTTCTCCAGCCCTCAGTTAAGCCCTGTCACTCAACCAATGAACCATGACTACAGCCTCTCAATGGTACTGCCCCTACTCTAACCCACACTCTTCACCTCGTCCTAAAACACAAATCAGATGCCTCCCTGCCACTCAAAACCCTCAGATGGGTCCCTAGAGCCTCAGCATGACTGCAGGCTCCAGTCCCACTCTCCAGCACACCTCCTTCATGCCCACTCTTGTCAGGTAAAGCTCCTCCAAGTTTCTCAAATGCAACCAGTGCTTGCCAGCTGTTTCTATTCTTCTCATTGCCTGCCGTCCTTTCCTCTGGGCACCTCCCCTGCCTGCCCATCTTCCTCCCTCTCCTGACCCTTGTACTTCCATACAACTTCCTCCTTGATAACACACATTACTGTCACTGTAATTAATAATCAGTTGTCTTCATGACTGTACCTGGATTGTGAGCCTCCAGGAGATAAGGACCACACTTATTTATTTTTATATCCCCCCCATGCCAGAGCCAACTACAGCATCTTGTATCAATACATTAAACTAGTATCGGCTGGAGCAGTGGCTTGGTGGTTACGGCGCTTGTTGGGCATGCACAAGTACACGGGTTCAAACCCCAGCAACCCACGTACACAACTAAGTGTCAGAGCAACGAAAGCCATGTGAAAAACTCAATAAAAATTGATTCTCTCTGTCTCTCTCTCTCTCTCTGTTCTTCTCTCTTAAAAAAAAATTGAAAAAATAAAAATAACCTAGTATTTACTAAGTCTGCACTGACTGGCACTGGAGGTAGCAGATACTCAACAAATGGCCAGTGATGTAGTTACAGTCAGTGGGGATAGCACGGAGGAGTGCTCCCTGGCCCTAGGATATTCAGGTGAGAGGCCCACCTAAGCCTCTGTATGTGTGGTGCTGGGAATGCAGTTAGTTAAGCTCACAGTGCTATCCATGGTATACCTACAAATGAATCTCTCAGCAAAACTTTTTTCCCAAAAAATAAAAAAGGAGACATAATTTCCCATATTCTGATAAACTAACCTGACTCTCTCCTTTTCCTCTTTTTCTCCCTCTCTTTCACAGGCTCTATAGAATGCTAGGTTTAGGGCAACTAATACTGACTGGAGAATGGGGTAGGGTGAGCTCCCATAATTATCTAATTTAGGGGCTGGAGCGGTGGCTTGGCAGTTATGGTGCTTGTGGCATTTGCCTGGCATGCGCAAGTACACGGGTTCAAACCTCAGCACCCATGTACACAACTAAGTGTCGAAGCAACAAAAACCATGTGAAAAACTTAATTATCTAATTTACATATTCTAGAAAACAGATATGTAGCTCAATTCATAAGTGACTGTACTGTAGTTCTTTCAAAAGAGTCAGCAGCTACATGGGAGGGTAGCAGCAAAATTTAGTCCTGATTTGTCCACTGACCATCCTTGTTCTGCCCCTTCCACAATTCCTGAGCCCTCCCACGCCCCCAGAGTTGTGGAAATGTCCCAGCTCTGGGCAAACCTCATGCAGAAAAAATGGAATTTTAAGGAGCAGCCTGATGCAGTGGCACACACCTATAATCCCCGCTACTCAGGAGGCTGAGGCAGGAGGACTGCAAGTACAAAGCCAGGCTGAACAACTTTGCCAGACCCTGTCTCCAAAAATAAAAAAAGGGCTGGGGGTGTAGCTCAGTGGTAGAGTGTTTGTCCAGCATGTGAGACTGAGTTTAATTTCTAGTATCACAAAAAGAAAAAAAGAGAATTCTAAGGACTTTATCATTCAGATATACAAAGTCATTCCTAAAGCAATTGATCAAGAAGTGATGGAATTAATACGCAACAAACAAAAACAAGCAACAACATTTGTTTTCTCCTGCCTCTTTTTCTACATACTATGTTTCTCTCTTCCAGAGACTATGCAAGAAATCAATACTGCCTCAGATCAGTGCTCACTGCCACAGCTCTAAAAAAGCAGCAAAGAATACAGCTGGGAGCTCCAGTCACCTCTAGAGTTCCCTGCAGGGGCTTTGACCTTCTAAGCAATCACACCTTGCTTAGAGAGCACCTTCCTTGGCTTATCTTCCCATCACGGGTTTTACTTGCTTCACCTTTCAGTTCACAGTTATTCTTCAGACAGAACTGGAGTTACTTTAAAGGAGCTAAGCTCCTAACACAAAGAAGAGAAAAATAGCCTGCCGTGTTTAAAGGCAGATTCAGGCCAGGGAGCGTGGCTTGCTCACTAGTAAATTGACCATTTCTGTCTCCACAGGCCTCCGAGGATATGCCCGAATTTGTGCCTCAGCACATTTCAGATGACTACACGTCATGAGCACTGGGACCCCCAATGAGGACCCACAACTGTTACAGCCACGAATGCCTAGACCACTTTCGCATTCCTAAATTCTACGCCCTGCTGGTCCCTACTCCAAAACAGCATCTTTCACTTGCTATAAGGAAACATTCACTATTCTTACAAACCAAACGAGGAAAGAGTCTGCAGCACAAATAGGCTTCCACTTGATACGGTATTTTACACAAGAGGGTGTAGCATTCATATTTCCTTATTTTCAAGCCATAAGGACACAAGCAGTATCCTTCTATCCACCTTTTAACAAACACGTTTGCACTCTATAATATGCTTCTCAACCTTTTTTTTTTTTTTTAGTTCAAATCCAGGGTCAAATGCAATGAGGATATGGTCTACCACTGAGCTACACAACCAACTCCCAACTTCTAAAACTATAACCTATAAAAGAAATACGGAGTCAGGTATGGTAGTCCCAGCACAGCACATGGGAGACTATGGGAGACTATGGCAGACGATCACTTGGGCCAGCCTTAGTGACAGCCCATCTCAAAAAAAAAAAAAAA
>PVKS010017234.1:0-21921 GCA_004027875.1 Aplodontia rufa | reverse complement strand
ATATTGTATATAATACATGTACATGGCTTACAAGTTTTTTGTTTTTGGTTTTTTTTTGGTACTAGAGCATGAACCCAGGGGTGCTTTACCACTGAGCTACATCTCCAGCCCTTTTCAATTTTTATTTTTGAGACAGGGTCTCAGTAAGTTGCTGAGCTGGATTCAAACTTGCAATCCTCATGCCCAACCTCCCTAGACACTGGGATTACAGGTGTGCACCACACCATGCCTGCCTGATTTTATTTTTTTTAAAGCAGATTGCATCACTAAATGGATCTCATGACGTCACTGAGTTGGTACCTGCAACTTAGAAACATCAGTTTATAGTAGCTCAAAGAAAAGTGATATCTCACATCAAATAATGAAATCCTACCTAAAGAAAAGAACTTTAAAACTTCTAGGCAGAAGAACTGAAGAGGAATGATTATTTTTACTTCTTATTAACTTACAAGTGCCAGAATACTTTAAAATCATCAGATATCAATGAATGAGCATTTATACAAACTTTTTTTATTATTGTTTTGTTGTTGTTGTTCTGTTTGTTTGGATGGTTTTTTGGTACCGGTCCTTAATCACTAAGCAAAATCCACAGCCTTTTTTTTTTTTTTTGAGACACGATTTCACTAAGTTGCTTAGGGCATTGCTAAATCACTGAGGCTGGTTTTGAACTTGCAATCCTCCTGCATCAGCCTCCTGAACTGCTGGGATTTCAGTTGTATACCACCATGCCTGGTAACACAAGAGTTTTGTAGATCGCTATTTATTTTATATTAAGAAAGAAAGTGAGACAAAAAAGTAATCCTCCTCCTAATCCGTATTAAAAACTAATGTGAGGGGGCTGGAGTGGTGGCTCAGGGGTTATGGCATGTGAGAACGAGGGTTCAAACCCCTGCACAACGTACACAACCAAGTGTCAGAGCAATGAAAGCCATGTGAAAGACTCAATAAAAACTGATTCTGGGGCTGGAGCGGTGGCTCAGCGGTTTTGGCACTTGCCTGGCAAGCACAAGGACCCGAGTTCAAACCCCAGCCCACGTACACAACTAAGTGTTGGGGCAACAACAAAGGCCATGTGAAAAACTAAATAAAGTTGTTTCTCTCTTTCTCTGTCTCTCTCACTGTCCCTCTCTCTTTAAAAAAAAAAAAAAAAACTGATTCTGTCTTCCTCTCTTTCTCTCACTGTCCTTCTCTTTAAACAAACAAACGCTTTTAAAAAAACTAATGTGACGGGGCTGAGTGCTGGCTCAGTGGTTACAGTGCTCGAGGACACGGGTTCAAATCCCAGCAACCACATATACAACAAAGTGTTGGACCAACAAAAGTCACATGAAAAACTAAATAAAAGTGATTTTTTCTCTCTCTTAAAAAAACAAAAAACAAAAACAAACAAACAAAAAAACCCCCCAAAAAACAAAAAACCCTAACGTGTTCACTAACTAAAATTTGGCTGTCCTTTAAATAATCTTAAAATTGTTGTTAGCTAGGCCTGGTAGCATATGCCTATAAGTCACTGCTACTCAAAATGCTGAGTCTGAGGATCACTTGAGCGCAGGAGTCCAAGGCCAGCTTGGGCAATATACTCAGACCCTGTTTTAAACAATAACAACAAAATGTTGTTGCTTCAAATGAGTACCCTTCTGACTAGATTACTCTGACTGTTAAACGAGATAATGTATGTGAAGTACCTTGTGGCTCCTGCTATCATTCAGGTTCATGGATTATCTTTTTCTGAACATGTGTTGTTTCTTTGACTTGTAGGCTCCTCTCATTGTGTACTTGCTCTGCTGAGCAAGAGGACAGAGGATCTCTCAAGGGGCTTACTGACTCCATTGCTAAGAATAAATATAATCAGTAGCTAGTATAGTATTTGTATTCTAGAGTGCCTATGGTGATTATTTCATTCATTCATTCAACAGACTTTTTTTTTTTTTTTTTGGTACTGGGGATTTGTACCCAGGGGTGCTCTACCACTGAGCTATGTCCCAAGGTTTTTTATTTTGAGACAGGGTCTAAGCTACCCAGGCTGGCCTTTACAATCCTCCTACCTCAGCTTCCTAAATAGCTAAGATTATAGGCATGCACTACCAGACTACACTTAACAGAAAATTATTGAGAAACTTCCATGCCAGGTATGATGCTGGATGGTGTAATTACAGGGCACAAAACACAATCACAGCCCTCAAAGAGTACAGTCAAGCAAGAGTTTAGTGGGGTTTGTTTTGCTTTTTTTTTTTTTTTAAATGGTACTAGGAATTGAACCCTGGGGCACTTAACCACTGAGCACATCCCCAGGCCTTTTTATTTTGAGACAGGGTCTCACTCAGTTGCTTAGGGTCTCGCTAAGTTGCTGAGGCGGGCTTTGAATTTATGATCCTCCTGCCTCAGCCTCCCAAGCTGCTGGGATTATAGGTGTGCGCCACCACTCAGCTAAGAGCTTAGTACTTGTGAAAACACTCTGCATATTTCATTAAAATTACTCAACATGGGTGATGGAGCTGTGGCTCAGCGGTTATGGCATTTGTCTGGCAAGCACGAGTATGCAAGTTCGAACCCCAGCACCACATACACAACAAAGTGTCATAGCAGCGAAAGCCACATGAAGAACTGAATAAAATTGATTCTCTCACTCTTTCTCTCTCTCTCCATTGTCCCTCTCTCTTTAAAAAATTTTAAAAAATAAAAATAAAAATGCCCAAGGATTTGGGTCAGGGGTAAAAACCCTCCTAGCAGGCACCAACTTCACCATGGATTCAGCTCCCCAAGTCGCGACCTTCTACACCTCTTACTTGCAGTTAACCACTGAGTCCTGTCTCCTTTCAAATCTCAGACATTTCCCCTCCCTTTTCTCTCCTTGCCCCGGCCACACACATATACGAAAAATCACTGCTTGTCCTTATTTTTAACTTTTTTTTTTTTTTAAGAGAGAAAGAGAGAATTGACTATTTAGTTTTTCATGTGGCTTTCGTTGCTCTCACACTCTGTTGCATACATGGTGCTGGGGTTCAAACCCATGTCCTTGTGCATGCCAGGCAAGCACTGTAAACACTGAGCCACTGCTCCAGCCCCTATTTTTTCCTTCAATTCTATACCAACTAATTTTTGTTCTGGTATTAAAGGAACTTTAGGGTTTACCCAGCTCTACCTTTCAGGATTGTTTGGTTTTATTTTGCAGCACTATTTATACGCAAATTCTTCCAGAACTGCAAAAAGGCTAGGGACCTATTTACAGGAGAATCATTAAAGGGCCATTTCTGAGAAGGTCAGAGGGCACCATCAGAAATGCTGGCTCCACCACTGACCTTGACCACTGGAAAGTGCCAAGTAATGTAGATCACAGTTACTGGAAGGCAGAAGGAACCTGGGATTGCTGAGGGCCTTGGGCTCTGGCCCAACAGCTGGTACTTTTCTACACAGTACTTCATTCACAGCACAATAATCCTGAGGGAAACACAATTTCTTCATATACATTTAGTATATAGAAGGCACTAGCTCAGTTAGGTTAAGTAACATGCCTAATGCCACGCAGCCAGTGTCACACAATTAAACAGAATTTAAGCTCAGGTCCATCCACTTATTACCACCACCATAGCTCAATGATTGGAAGAGACACGAGAGAAAGAACAGGTGCAAAAAAGTTTTAAGAGGGCTGGAGTGGTGGCTCCATGGTGTGGCGCTCGACTGGCATGTGTGAGGACATGAGTTCAAACCCCAGCATCACCTATACAACGAAACTTCAGAGCAATGAAGGCCACATGAAAAACGAAATAAATAAAATTGTTTTTTTTTTTCTCTTTCTCACTGTCCCTTTCTTAAAAAAAAAAGTTTTAAGAGATTTATGTGTCTTTTAATATGAAAGGAATCTGAAATTATATTCAAAACAAATTTATACGGGCTGGAGCAGTGGCTCAGCAGTTTGAGTGCTTGCCTGGCACGCATGAGGACCCGGGTTCAAACCCCGCACCACATATACAACTAAGTGTCTGAGAAACAAACGCCAGGTAGAAAACTAAATAAAAATGATTCTCTCTTTCTCTCACTCTCTCCCTCTCTTAAAAAAAAAAAATTATGTAGCTGAATATATATCACTCTACAGCAAGCATCAATAGTTCTTTAACTAGGCCTCAGCAAACATCCTCTTTGCCCTGAGTCCTCTTGTCCTGATCCTAGAAGTGGGAATCACCCCCCCAACCCACTTCTAATCCCCTCTCCCCATAGGAAAGGCCTTGGTCCAGGTCCAGCTTGTTGTCCATTAACACATCTATTTAACAAGCACTTGTACACCCTCTGCAGCCCAGGTGCTGTGTGAGGGATACACAGTAGACTAAAACACATCCCTGGTAATCTCAGAGTCTTGGGAGGCTGAGGCAGGAGGATTGCAAGTTCAAAGCCAGCCTCAGTAATTTAGCAAGACCCGGCCTCAAAATAAAAATAAATAAATAAATAAAAAGGGATAAGGATGTAGCTCCATGGTAAAGCACCCCTGGGTTTAATCCCAGTACCAAAAACAAGCAAACCAAAAATAAATAAAACAAATCACATCCCTGCCTGGGAGTGCCCAAGTTGCATTAGTGATATCTATAAAAAGACACTGACTTTACCACTGATAACACACAGAGCCAACGGAGGGAGAGCCCAGACAGACTCCCCACAAAAGGAGATGTGTAAAACAAGTGGTGTAGGAGGCAAGCACCTTGTCACAGAGATGAGGCATGAGATCACAGACAGAGGAGCAAGGGACCAGGCAGCACTTCAACATGGATCCAACAGCTCTCTGCAAACAGGCTTCTCCTGGCAGGCACCAACTTTACCACGGACTCAGCTCCCCAAGTTGGGACCTTCCACACCTCTTACTTCCAGTTAACAACTGAGTCCTGTCTAGTCTCCTTCCAAATCTCAGACATCTCCCCTCCTTTCTCTCTCCTTGCTCCTAACACTGTAGCCAGCTCCTGCCATTTCTCCCTGGCTCCTGCAACAGCCTCCAAACTGGCAATACTTTGCATTTGTTCCATGTGAATTCATGCTGCACAGAACATCTAGGCTGATTCTGTGTTAAAGGAAGAAAGCTAATGCTAGCTGTCATACCCTGCTTAAACCCTTCAGGAGCTCCAGTACCTTAAAGATTAAGCCAAACTTCCTAACAGGATTTATTAGGCCCTTGGTGGGCAGGCCTCTGCACACCTCTCAAACCCTATCTGTGATCTCTACTTCCAGCCTCGATGCGCTTCAGTTCCTCTAGAATGGGAACTGAATACCTGGAGAGCTTTAAAAACAAACAAACAAATAGGCTGGGGATATAGCTCAGTAGTAGAGCATTCGCCTGGTATATGCAGGGTCCTGGATATCATCCCCAGCACTGAAAAAAAAAAAAAAACTACAGCCTCACTACCAGAGATTCACATTTAAGTATTCCAGCGAGGGAGCTGGGGTTGTTATATAGCCTCCATGTGGTGGTGATGTGCAGCCAGGACTGACTGAGAATACTGCTTTGGACTGACTCTCTTCCCCTCAGGTATGGGTTGGCTGCACCTGCCCTGTCTCTGCTGTAAGAAGAGCTCCCCAGCTTCCTGGCCATGAAACCCGGGATTTCTTTTCTGTTTCGTCTCTCTTGTTCACTGCTGTATTCCCAACAGTGCCTAGAACATAGTAGGTGCTCTATAAACATTCACAGAAAGAAAGAAAGAAAAATGAATGAATGGTAGCTCTGTTTTCTCCCTTTGCTGGTTACAGTCTGTAGCATGCTGCCTATGAACCGTCCCTGTCTCACTTAGCCTTCAAGTTCGAGGGTTTGCTCATCACCTAGTACAGTGCTTAACACAGAGTAGGTGCTGATTTTAAAAGTGCAGGGGGCGGGCGCTGGAGTGGTGGCTCAGCAGTTATGGTGCTTGCCTGGCATGCACGAGGACGCGGGTTTGAGCCCCAGCACCACGTACACAACAAAATGTTACAGCAATGAAAGCCACATGAAAGACTAATTAAAATTGATTTTCTCTTTCTCTCTGTCACTGTTCCTCATTCTAAAAAAAAAATGGAGCAGGAAAATAGGGATGTGGGTAGACATGGTGCGTTGAGTCACAGCAGAGCACGGTGTGGCTGGAGTAAAGGCGATGGTGGGAGATGAGGTTTGTGAGAGGCGCTAGGGACAGGCTATGAAAGGCCTAGAAGCCACACTAAGGAGTCTGAACTCAGAAAATAGGGAGCCAGCAGGCGTTTTGGGCAAAGTGACATGACCAGCCTGAGTCTTAGGGCAGTAACTGGATGTAGCATGTGAGGGGACTCAGGGAAGCATGGGGCAGGGAGACCAGATGGGAGATTACAGCCACACAGCAGGGCAGAGATGAGGGTCCAGACCACAGAGGGAGGGAGAGACAGAGAGAAAGATAGGGATGGGGGTAGGGGGTGCGGGGAGAAAGAATTAACAGTACATGTAGACCAGTTAGAGACAGGGAGTCTCTGTGGATGACTCTGACTCCCTGGTTTGGAAGATTATGGATATGGCTTTGGGAACATGATCAGATGTGGCATCATGATTAGATTGGCAGTGTTGAAAGCTTGGACTCAGGAGTCAGACTGCCTCGATTCAGACCTCAGCACCCAGATAGGACTTGGCTCCCTGGGAGAAGGTAAACTTGCCAAAGGAGGAGGTGAGAGGAACAGAGAGGAGGTACCAGGATGCACTTCTGGCCTCATGAATATTTAAGAGATGGGTAAAGGAATTTTGTGAAGGAGACAAGAAGTTGTGATCAGGGATGACATAAAAAAACTACAAAAGAACCAGGGAAGGGCTAGAGATATGCTCAGCGGTTACAGCACTTGCCTGGCATGCGCAAGGATCTGGGTTCAAACCCTAGCACCATATACACAACTGTCGGACAAACAATGGCCAGAAGAAAAAATTAAACCAAAAACTCATTCTCTCTCTCACTCTCTCCCCCTCTCTTTCTTAAAACAAAACAAAAAACAAAACAAAAAAATCAGGGAGCTGAACCCCTTCCCTGAGAAAAAAGGGTAGCTGAATGCTTAGAGATACAAAGAAAAAAAAAAAAAAAAAGAGATACAAAGAACAATGGATTTTTGTTGTCGGCTGGATTGGTCTTGTTTTGCTTTGTTGTTGCAATGCTGGAAATTGAACCCAGAGCCTCTTGCATGCTTTGCAAGCTCAAGAGCAACAGGTTTGAAAACTGGAGGGTATTAGGGCAATTTCAGTTCTAAATAAAATGGCAGGGGGGCTGGAGCAGTGGCTCAGAGGTTACAGTACTTGTCTGGCATGTGCGACGATGCGAGTTCAAACCTCAGCACTACATACACAACGAAGTCTCGGAGAAACGAAAGCCACATGGAAAACTAAATAAAAAATTGTTTCTTTCTCTCTCTCTTACTGTCCCTCTCTCTCTTAAAAAAAAAAAAAGTGGCAGGGGGCAGAAGTCAAATGATAAGGGGCTAAGAAGGGAAGGATAATTAAGGAACTGGACGTAACAAATGCTGATGACTATGGGTTCTGTTCTCATTGTTCTTTTGTACCTCCAGGCCTTGCGCATGCTAGGCAAAGGCTCTGCCACTGAGCCACATCCCCCAGCCCTTGAGAACTGTTTTCGAAGTCTGTTGTTGGGAGAAGGAAGAAAGCATTTGCTTGGGTGGATTGAAAAAGGAAAACTGTTTTAAACTGAGGGAACTTGTTTGCTGAGATGAGAGGCCAAAATGATGCCAAAGAAGAGGGGATGGCTGGTGACGAAGTCCTAGGAAATGAAAAAAGGGGACAAAGAACCCTGGTGGAGAGCCTGGCCGCCAGTAAGAAGGGAAAGAGACAAAGAGGTGGTTGAGGGGGACAGGAGGCAAACGGGTCAGATTCATTGACAGGCAGTGAGGGCCTTAGGGGCAGAGAGGTGTAACTTTTGTAGGTAATGCATGGGGTACTGCAGGAGAAAAGCCTCCAGACTGCTAGAGAAGCACCTCACAAGGACTTCTCACCTCCTGAGAGTTAGGCTCTGGCCTGCCCAGTACCTCCTTTCCTTTCCCTGAGTTGGTCTTCAGCCTGGACTGCCTCCCTGGGAGGTGCTCATTCATTCTCCAGGTGTTCTGAATATCCACGCCACCCAGCTCCATTTCTTGGGCATCAAACCCATTCCCTCCCCTCACCCCCTATGCAGCAAAGTTGATGACTTTATATGTTTGTTTGTTTCTGTTTTCCTAGCTCTGGGAATTTAACCCAGTGCCTTATGCATGCCAGGCAAGCATTCTACTACTGAGCCATATTCCCAGCCTCTGCTGACTTTATGGAGAAAGCAGAAACCGTCACACTCAACTGCCAACTATCAAGTAGATACATTTTCCTGCACCTGCACTCTCTAACACAAAGGCAGCTTTTATTTTATTTTTTGAGTCAGGGTCTTATATGCTGCTTAGGCTGGCCTTGAACCCTGTGGTCAAGTGATCTTCCTGCCTCAGCCTCCTGAATAGCTGGCACTGCAAGTGCACAACCCGACCTCGACTAGCTATGCAGCATTTTTCAACCGCAGTTTAATTTAGGGGAGCCTTGATCAACATTCTCATTCTTTTGGTTTGTTTGTTTTGGTTCTGGGGGTTGAACCCAGAGGTGCTTAAAGACTGAGCCACATCCCCAGCAGTTTTTACTTATACTCGAATTCTCTTAATGAAATAAACAAAACAAAATACTGTCTATAATGCATAGTAAATTTTTCTATTTCTTAAAACTTCTCTTTTCATTGTTATACATCTATTACAATGGCCTGATGTTAAAAAGTTTGTGTATGTTAGCCAGGTGCAGTGGCACACGCCTGTGATCCCAGTATTTGGAGAGGCTGAGACAGGATCACAAGTTCAAGGCCAGGATGGGGAATTTAGTGAGATCCAGTCTCCAATTATAAATAAATAATAAATACATAAATATAAAAAAGGGCCCAAGGGTAGAGTACCCCTGGGTTCAATCCAAAGTACAGAAAAAAGAAGAAAAAAAAAGGTTGCATGTATTAGAAAATTTTCATTAAAGTTTGCTGGGTGCAGTGGTGCACACCTGTAATTCCAATCAATGGCTCAGGTAGCTGAGACAGGAGGATCTCAAGTTCAAGGCCCCCCTCAGCAACTTAGTGACACCCTGTCTCAAAACGAAAACCAAAAAGGGCCAGGGATGGAGATCAGTGGTAAATTGCCCCTGGGTTAAATCTTCAGTATCCTCCCTAAAATGAAAATTTTCATAATATAAAGTCCCTGCCAGGAAGTAATGGTGCATGCCTGTAGTCCCAGTTATTTGGACAACTGAGTTGGGAACATCACATGACTCAGGAGTTTGAGACTAGTCTGGGCAACATAGTTTAAATCCCCCATCTCAAAAAAAGAAAAAAGTTGGGGCTGGAGCGGTGGGTGGCTCAGCAGTTGGAGCACTTGCCTGACATGCACAAGGACCTAGGTTCAAACCCCAGCACCACATACATAACTAAGTATCAGAGAAACAAAGGCCAGATGAAAAACTAAATGAAACAGATTCTTTCTCTCTCTCTCTGCCTCTCAAAAAAAAAAAAAAAATTGCAACAACTACTCTGCAATAGAGAAGCTGACCCTCCTCCTGTCTATGGCTTACCCTTGTACCTGTATTTTGGGTCTTACTCCTTTTAGCCTTCTTAGGACCCGGGGACTATGCATTTATGTCTCGGTGCTCTTCTGTTGGAGTTTTCCTCTCACCTAGATCCCTCCCATAGGTCCTTAGACACAAGCAAGTCCTACATAACGAAAACACCTCACTGGCTTCCTTCCATCCCCTACTTCCACCTCCCTTCCCTGTCAAATTTCTCCAAAGATTTATCTGTGGCTCCATTACCTAATCCTACCCCCTCAGTTCCCACCCCTACAGTCGGCCTGCAGCATCCCAACCATTGTCACCAGTGACCCCACAAGCCCAATAATCTGTTCTAATGCTTACTTGACTTCTTCTCCTTGCTAACTCCTACTCATCCTTCCAGCCTTGGATCAGTCTCCAAAGACCTTCACTCACCAACAGCTGATGGACGGATGCACTGCATCCCTTTCCTTTATAAAAGTTTTTAGATGGGGCTGGAGCAGTGGCTCAGAGGTTGGAGTGCTTGCCTGGCATACACAAGGACCCAGGTTCAAACCCCAGCACCACACACACAACTAAGTGTCTGAGGAAACAAAAGCCAGATAGAAAAATAAAAAAAACTGATTCTCTCTCTCAAAAACAAATGGTTGTCACTGTTAACAATTTAACATGTTTGTGTGATTATGTGTCCAGACTCAGCCTTCTAAAGAAGGACGGTGTGTATCTTTATCACTTTGACAGCCATAGGGCCTGCCTGGCTCAGAGTTGGGCACAGTTAGTGCTTTATAAGCAGCTGTTAGATGAATCAGCAGGTGTCAGCCTCTGTGCTAGACATTAAGGGCATAATAATACTAAAAGTTCTAGAAGGTAAAGGGTGTTGAGAAGGCAGAAGAGAACCAGTGGCAAAATCGGTAGGAAGTTTCTGTTCTGCTTCCAAGATGAATTTGGAGCCTTTTTAACGATAGGACATATCTTCACAGCTGTCATCTTTGTGCCAGAAAAATCTGCAATTAAGGTAGGAAGATTTACCTAACATTTGAAACTTAAATTGAGATCTTTAATGAATATTTTAATCCCATGTATATTCAACATTTGCTGAAAGATGAATAGGTGGTAACACTTTCTGGCATCAAACCACTAGAAAGCAGGGCCCATGTCTATCTTGTTTGCCTAGGTGGCTGGCATCTGCCACCTAAATAGGGCCTCTGATGCACTCCATAGGACACTACGGGGTTGATATGTCCAGCCGTGCTCAACAACCATTTTCTTTTGCTTAAATGCTTTCTCGTTACTTGCTTATTTATTTCTTCAGGCATATAACTACGAACGTAAGATTTTTTAAAAAATTAAATACATTTAACAAGCATTTAAAATCTAACAAATATCACATGAAAATGTAACCAACATCTAGACTCTGAGAAACTACTGAACAAATGACCAAGTTTGTTTAACAAAACCACTAAGAGAGGAAGGAACCCACACATTAAAAGGGATTTAAAGGACATAATAAATACACATTCTGTGCAAACTGTTTGGATGCTGATTCAAATAAAAAAACTTCTTTTTTTTGGTACTAGACAATGAAATCAGGAGTGCTTAGCCACTAAACCACATCCCAGCCCCTTTTTATTTTTTAATCTGAGACAGGGTCTCGAAAAATTGCTCCAGGCCTAAATTGTTGAGGCTGGTTTTGAACTTGAAATCCTTGTGCCTCAGCCTCCCAAGCTGCTGGGATTACAGGCGTGTGCCACATTGCCCACCTCAAATAAAATAACTTTAAGACTGATATTAAGGACATTTTTAAATTTTTTTGGGGGGGGAGTGTGGTAATGATAATGTGTTTTAAAAGGGAAGTTCCAATCTTCTGGAGATACATACTATTTATAGATTATAAAATATAAAATAATGTCCGGGTTCTGCTGTAAAATAATTGAGGTAGAGTGGATTAGGGAAGTGTTTCAGGGTTAGGTAGAGTGGATTAGGGTTTTAGAAGATTATCAGTTGGTAATTGTTGAGGCTGGGTGATGGTATGAGTTCTTGCATACTTCTATGTATGTTGGAAATTTTCAGAGTTAAAAAAATTTATCTAGGGGCTGGAGCAGTGGCACAGCGGTTGCAGCGCTTGCCTGGCATGCACAAGTACACAGGTTCAAACCCCAGCACCACATACACAACAAAGTATCCGGAGCAACAAAGAACACATGAAAAACTAAATAAAATTGATTCTCTTTAAAAAAAATTATCCAATAGAACCAAAAAGTATCTCAATTATTATCAAATAAATGTTTAAAACCATAGAACTGCAGTATTCTTTCGTTTTTCAAGATGTCTACAAGAGTAGTACTTTGATTCACAAGCCCTTTCACTGAAAAGTAGGACACAGAACTCAAATAGCTGCTTGGCTTTTGCCACATTTCTATTGTAATGCATATCCCTCTTCCCTTCCATCAGAGTAGGTACTTACCTTTGATGAACTGAGACCCATTTCAGGGATGCAGGCTGGATCCACTGCCCTCAAATGTCAGAATGAAAACACAAATACAATCTGGCAATGCCAGCAGTTTTGCAGCCTTTCTAGTGCTTTTAAACACAGAAACAGTAACTTTACATTCATATAGTATCCACCTACCCCAGCCTGCAACTAGTTGTAGTGGAGGATGTAAAGTACTGTCAAGACAATGATTCCGGACAACCTCCCCATTGGCCCCTATCCATAGACAATCAGGCCTCACATCAAGTCTTTGAAACTTTCCAACAGATTGAGTCAACCAGGGAACTAGTCAATTTTTATCCTTTTCTGCTTCTTTCTCTTAAAAGTTAAAACTAGCCAACTTAAAATATTCAGAATCTTCCAAAGCCTACTGAACTCTGCAAAAACCTATTGATGGGCAGAAATGAAGAAGTTCCTGAAAGAGTTTAGGACATTCAAGTCCATTCTAGATACAGCTGTCACAACTACCAATAGATTCACTAACCCAGAAACTTCACTCCAGTTGCAACCCCCAAGTCCAATAAATCTTCTTTGGTAATAATCTTTTTAAATTTGAGTGAAATGGGTTCAGCTACTGAAAAACTTAAAGGAAGCAAGTCTGGTTTGTTTGTTTTTGTTTTCCTAGCAAAGTAAGTCACGTCTAAACCTTGCTTAGTTAAATCTACTTTTCATAAAACAAAGTAGCTATTGTATTCCTCCGTACGACCTGGACAACAATATCTGCTGTACTTCATTCACCAGCCTCCGACTCATGCTTTTGGGAAATTAAAATGCTTTTGCGGAAAAAGCAAAAACAAAAGCCTCATTTATGCTGTCTATGAAACGAAATTAATGAAAACGATGAATGTATATTGCAAACCTAGGCACCGTCGTTGCCCTCCCCCACCGCACCACTGTTTCCCGTCGGGTGCAGGCACACACGCAAAGCCCGCGCGGACCTTGCCACGTGGTGTGATCTGCGCTGACGCCGCGGAGGAATACTCTCTTTAACTCGGGAATTTATATGGATTGTGTTCTTGGGTTTTGGATTTTTTTTTTTTAATGGTTAGCAAAGGAAGCGAGTGGGACGCGAAAACTGGAGATCAGTGTTGATTCCAATTTAATTCAATAGCTCTCGCTTCCCTCCATCTTTCTCTGCATCGAAATGCAGGCATATCAGGGAAATTTCAAGCGAGTTTCTGAGGCCCTTTAGTACCCTAATTTAAAACGATGGAGGCTGGGAATGGGTGATGACAGGCTGAAAACAAGGGCTGGAAGAGCGGCCGGGTCAAGAAGGCCCCGATCGGCGGGGCTCAACTCCACACGCGAGCCTAGGGCGCGCAGCAGCCGGCTGCGTTCGGGGTTCTCGCCGGCCGGCTCCCTGGGCTTTTGCCAGTGAATGCGCGGTCTTGGCTGCCCACTCACACCTCGGGTTGGTCCCGACTTTAGGCTAGGCTCGTTCACTTCCGGTGACAAATCCCTCCCACCACCTCTAGAAATAATGTACCGTTTTCCCCATCGCTTTCCTAAAGACGAACGGCCCTACAGAGAGGACGGCAGTCCGGGGCCGGGGTCTCAGCCAAGCGCGGCCGGCAGAGCCCAGCTGCGAAGGGAGTGGCCGGGCCCGGGCGGGGGAAGAAGAGGATGGGGATGTGGAATCTCGCCCTCCCCTGCCCCCACTCCTCCTACTGCAGCAGTTGGCCAAAAAAATAGTAATGTTTTTGTGCTCCCCCAGGACCCCCCGAAACCCGCTGCAGTGAAGAACCCGGTCTCTCCCATCGCGGTGCCCCTCGCCTTCTCCAGCCCCCATAACAGCCTGCGGGGACCCAGGAACCCCCAGGCCGCGCCAACTGCAGATGATGGGGGAGGGCGGGAAAGATAAGGTTATGGGGCGGCAGGAATAGGCTGGGGGAAGGGGTGGCGGAAGGGAACAGAAAAAAACCAAAGGCATGCAAGCGGCTCCCCAGCCAGCTGTTCCAGCTGCTGCTTCCTCCGACGCGGGCCGGGAGGTGCAATATTCACCCCCCCCTCCATCTTTCTCACCACTACCTGTCCCCCACCCAACACAAGCACACATTCCTCCCACCACCCAGTAACGGATCTCCAGCCTGTAAGGGGGTAGTAGGAAGGAGCTGGGGGGAGGGGGAGGCCTGCGAGTTTCTAACCTTGTTCTTATAAACAAACCCACATGTGCAGCTACCGCTGCTGCAACTCACCCCACAATCCCGGATATAAGTCCTGCCCCTTTAAGAGGAAAAAAAGCTTCCCCCGCCTGCCTCCCACCCCACCCATCCACAAGGACCTTTGTCTCCCCACCCCCCTTGTGAGACGGCCCCGCCCTCCTCCACACCCCTCCAACGCGGAGCAACCAATAAGCGAAGAAAATAAGGCTGGGGTCTGACGTAAGCGTAGCCGACCAATCACAGGGCGCGTTGGTGGGAGGCCTCAAGGAGGGCGCGCCCCGAGGAAGGAAAGCCGGAGAGAGGAAGCTTGGAATCAAGATGGAGAGTGCTGGTTGCTCCGCCGCTGCGGTGGGGAACGGGGCTATGGGGTCCCAGCGGGACCTCAGCCTGGTGCCTGAGCGGCTTCAGAGACGCGAGCAAGAGAGGCAACTGGAGGTAGAAAAGCGGAAGCAAAGGCGGCAGAACCAAGAGGTGGAAGAGGAGAAGAGCGACTTTTTCGCCGCCGCCTTCTCTCGGGAGCGAACGGCCGTGGAAGAGCTTCTGCAGGGCGAGGAGTCAGTCGAGCGGCTGGAGGAGGCGGCCTCTCGGCTCCAGGGACTGCAGAAGCTTCTCAACGACTCAGTTTTGTTCCTAGCCCCCTATGACTTGAGGCAGGGACAAGAGGCGCTGGCGCAGCTCCAGGCGGCTATGGCCGAGCGGCGCCAGGAGCTGCAGCCCAAGAAGCGTTTCGCCTTCAAGACTCGGAAGAAGGATGCAGCTTTGGCCACCAAAGTGGACGAGGCTCCCATCGCCCCTGCAGCTGAAGGCATCCTGCCCCCCTCGCTACCCACGAAGGAGAAGGAAGCACTCGGTTTCAGCTGGGCCTGTGGCTTCTCCAACCTGGAGTTCCAAGTCCTGGAAAAACGAGCCGACGAGCTGCACCAGCGCGACGTCCTTTTGACTGAACTGAACAACTGTACTGTCAAACTGTATGGCAATCCTAACACCCTGAGGCTGAACAACGCCCGCAGCTGCAAGGTGCTCTGTGGCCCGGTGTCCACCTCTGTGTTCCTGGAGGACTGCAGTGACTGCATACTGGCCGTAGCCTGCCAACAGCTCCGCATTCACACTACCAAGAACACCCGCATCTTCTTACAAGTGACCAGCAGGGCCATCGTGGAGGATTGCAACGGCATCCAGTTCGCCCCTTATACCTGGAGCTACCCAGGAATCGACAAAGACTTCCAGGGCTCTGGTTTAGATAGGAGCAAAAATAACTGGACCAACGTTGATGATTTCAACTGGCTGGCCCGGGATGTGGCCTCCCCAAACTGGAGTATTCTTCCTGAAGAGGAGAGAAAGATTCAATGGGACTAAGCAATTGTTATACTGTCCTTAACTCCTCCTACCAAATAGTGTAGGAATGACTCCAGCAGATGGGATCCCAAAGTCCATTCATTAGTGTTTGTTATATTGCTAATGTTTTCAATATTTAAGGCTTGAGATTGTGAATAGCTCATGCTTGTGATTTCCATTAAATTCATGGTAGATCTAACAACATTTTTGCTATTTTGGTAATGTCTTCAAGCTTTTCTTTTTTTTAATCAATTTTTAGGGTTTTTTATGTTGCCTTCATTGCCCCCACACTTCATTTGTGTAGGTAATGTTGGCGTTTGAACCCGCATTCCAGGCAAGCGGTGTCACGGCTGAGCCACGCTCCAGCTCCCAAGATTTTCATGACTATGATAATTTGAAGCCGTAAGGCAGAGTATGATTGTGTTCCGTTTGAATGATTTATGATACTTAAAACTGTTTACCAGGGCTGGAGTGGTGGCTCAGCGTTTTTGGTGCTTGCCTTGCATGTGCAAGGATGCAGGCTCAAACCCCAACACCACATACACAATGAAGTATCAGAGCAACGAAGACCAGATGAAAAAATAAATAATATTGATTCTCTTTCTTTGACCTCATTCTCTCACTGTCCCTCTCTTGAAAAAAACCCAAAAAATGTTTACCGTGCATGATAAAGTAGGACTTCAATAAATATTTAATAAGAGAAGTTAGTAGGTAGGGCTCTAGCAGCAGGCAATTCATGTGGAAGTATGGTATCAAGCCTTTCCAAAATAATATTCATAGGTTTTATTGAAATGAAGTCTTGACTTACCTAAGTATTTCAGAAGGACAATCAAAGGTCTCCTCTTGGCTCAATTTTTTATTTTTTTTTAAGAGGGGGACAGTGAGAATCAATTTTTATTTGGGTTTCATTGCTTTGAGTCTTTGTTGTGTGTGTGGTGCTGGGGTTTGAACTCTGTACTTGAGCATGCCAGGAAAGCGCCATAACCACTGAGCTACCTCTCCAGCCCTCTTGGCTCTTCAGCTACTCAACAATTTGGGTTTCTGGAATCTGTTGTTGGGTCCAGTTTTTTGTTGTTGTTGTTGTTTGTTTTTAAGGGAGGGAGAGGGTTTGGAGTGGTGGCTCAGCAGTTAGAGCGTTTGCCTGGCATGTGCTGGGACCCAAGTTCAAACTCCAGCACCGCATACACAACTGGGTGTTGGAGAAACCAGAACTGGATGAAAAATAAGTAAAAACTGATTCTCTCACTCTCTCTCTTTAAAACAAAAAATAAAGATTAAAAAAAAAAAAAGGGAAGAGGGGCTGGAGCAGTGGCTCAGTGTTTGGAGCTTGGAGAGCTTGCTGGTCATGTGCAAGGACCAGGGTTTGAACCCCAGCACCACATAACACGACTAAATGTCGAAGAAGCAAAGGCCAGGTGAAAAAATAAAGTTGATTCTTTTTCACCCTCTCCCTTTAAAAAAAAAAAAAGAAAGAGGGACAGAGAGAAAAAATTTTATTTAGTTTTTCATGTGGCCTTTGTTGCTCTGACACTTTGTTGTACGCGTGGTGCTGGGGTTTGAACCTGCATACTGTGCGCATGGCAGGCAACGGCCATAACCACTGAGCCACTGCTCTAGCCCTTTTTTTTTTTTTTAAATTTAGATGGACAGTGAGAGAGAAAGACAATTTTATTTAGTTTTTCACATGGCTTTTGTTGCTCAGAGACTTCACTGTGTACGTGGTGCTGGGGTTTGAACTCGTGGCCTCGCGCATGCCAGGCAAGCGCCCTAACCGCTGAGCCACCACTCCAGCCCCTGCTGTAGCCCTTTTTCTGTTTGGAGTTTGTATTTTTTTTTCTTTTAAGAGCAAATTGATTTACTCTCTCCCCTTCTCTATTAAAAAAAAAACCACATATATTTCTTCATCTGTTTTATTTTCCCCCTCCAAGTAGCTGTATATGTGGTGCTGGGAATCCAACCCAGGTCTTTTGTGCATGCCAGGCACACACTTTGCTGCTAAGCCACCTCTGCATCCCCCTAAACATTTTTATGTTCAATAGTTCATGTGTTCTGGGGCTGGAGTGGTGGCTCAGAGGTTAAAGTGCTTGCCTGGCATGCACAGGGGGACCCAAGTTCAAACTCCAGCACCATGTACACAATTAAATGCTGGAGAAATGAAGCCCAGATGGAAAAATAAATAAAAATTGATTCTCTCTCTTCCTCTCTCCTTCTCTCACTGTCCCTCTCTCCTTTAAAAAAATAATTTATATATTCTATCTCATTGCAAAGTATGATTTAAAGTGGCTTCTAGGATATGTAAAATCTAAAAAGATAACAAAAATGAGGAGGTGAAAGTGTAGAGTCAAAGTGGAGGGAAAAATCCTACTAGTCCTTAATGGGAAGTAAATCCAGATTTCCCCCCCTATTAGTCTTGAAAAAGGATCCTTAGAAATTTCACAATTTGCAACACCCATGAAGAGAAAAGGGAAAAAAAGTCAATAGCTCAGGAGAAAAAAATCCTGATAATAAAAGTAGATAACGGGTAATAAAAGTCCAACTATTCTTCAGATTAGGAACTGTGACTAGCATTCTAAGACCATGTCTCTCAAGACTGAAGTTTAATACCAAACACTCCTCAGGGAAAAACCATTCTTACGACACTAATGGGCTTGCAATTTATATTTGTGGGTTGATCCTTTTTTGCAGACCGCTAACTAATTACGTTTAAAAGATAAAATCTGGGGCTCAGCAGTTATGGCACTTGCCTGGCATGCTCAAGGACATGGTTCTAATCCCAGCACCACGTACACAATGAAGTGTCAGAGCATCAAAAGCCACATGAAAAACCAAATAAAATTGATTCTTTCACTGTCCCCCTTTGTCTTAAAAGGAAAAGAAAAAATCCTGGTCTGGTAGCTCAGTGGTAGAAAGCTTGCCTAGCATGCCTGAAGCCCTGAGGCCTTGGGTTAGATCCTCGGCATTACAATCAATAAAATAAAATCCCTTATATCTTTTGCGAACCTGCAGTTTCTAAGATAACAAATCATAAAAGCATAGCAGTTTGAACCATAATCACTAATCTCTGCTGAGCACGTCCACTATCCCTGAATGGCTCTCTCCAAATCCTATTCCAAGCATTCCAGACTTTTTCCACTTTCTTAGAGCTTTCAATCTTATGCTTATAAATTTGTCAACTTCACCTGATTAACACATTATAGATCATCTGATCCCCTTAGTATCCTTAAATATTTGTGTAAACAAATAGAAAAAGGAATAATGATAAATTCAGGCGGAGATGTTTATTGGGATTTGTTGCTCTCGGGCCAATTTCACCTGCACCACCATGATGAGGTCAGGCATGGGAAGTTGCGGCGGGCCAGAATGGCAGGCAGGGAAAATGGCGTTGGACCTTCGCCAGGCAGCTGGTTTTGCTGGCTAACTGGAAGTTCATGATGGGATTGGTCCTTCAGAGATTGGCTGGTGGGTCCATCAATCCATTGGAGCTTGTCCGCCAGCATCCCGATTGGCTGTTGTCCCCCCCTCCCCAAGCTGCCCTTTGCCCTGACCCTTAGCCAGCAGGCATGGCCTCAGTGTCTTGACTGAAGCCACGCCATCAGCCAGCCTAACATCTTGAAAAAATGTTCTTTCCAGAGGCATATTTCTTCCTCCGCAGCCACCTCTTCTGCTTGAGCATACTGCACAAGCTTAGATATTTAGAAGAGTCATCTATATCCACAACCAATCAAAAAATTGGAATTCCTTGGATAAAATTCCAATTTTATGTCCCAGCAGATCAGCAGCAGTGACAGAGGGAAGTAGTGCTGAAAGGCCTGCCTTCCACCATTCCGGATGGTATGTTCATAAACTTTATGGTTAGTTAGAACCAATTGTTATAGTCTCTTTGTGCTGCTATAACAAATACCATAGGCGGGGTAGCTTATAAACAATAGTAATTTGTTTCTCAGTACTGGAGGCAGGGGCAGACTTGGTGTTCAGTGAGGGTCCACCTTCTGGTGTGTAGATTGTCTTTTCAACATGTCCTTACATGGTCAAAGGGGTAAGTGGACTCTGTGATCTCTTACAAGGGCACTAATCCTTTTAATGAGGGTAGGATCTAATTACCTACCCACCTCCTGATGCTATTATATTGGGGGGTTAGAATCTCAATCTGAATTTGGGGAGAGAAACAACAGTCTAGAGCATCAATAAAGATAATTCAAAGCTATTTACTCAATCAAGCTGAACATTCTGTCTAGGTTTTCAAATACTTTATTACAAATACTATATATTTTTTTTAAGTTGAGTACCTCTCCATTGTGTTTATTTCATCAAGAAAGCTATACAGGGGCTGGAGCAGTAGCTCAGTGGTTACAGCGCTTGCCTGGCATGTGCAAGTACGAGAGTCAAACCTGAGCACCACGTACACAACAAGGAGGTCTGGAAGCACCGGAAGACACATGAAAAACTAAATGAAATTGATTCTCTCTCTCACTCTCCCTCTGTCTTTAAAAAAAAGAAAGCTAGACACAATTTGAGTTTTCAAAGTGATATCAACAGAGGTTTGATTCTAAGATTATAGTGCAAGGGTATTTTTTAAACATAGGTAATTCATACAGAGGCACAAAAGTGTTAAAGTAGAAACTAAATCTCTCTTCCTCCTTTTCCCCAGACCCTTCAATTTTCTTTGGAAGGCAATCACTCCTCATTAGCTTCTTTTGTATCTTTTTCCCTATGCATTTACAAACATATGAAATATTGTATATTACTTTATTCCCAGATCCAAATAGAAACATGCTTACATATATGATTCTATGCCTTACCTTTGTCCTTAACATTATACTTTGAGCTCTTTCCATATAAGTACAGAGAGCCGTCTTTCTCTCTACTACAGTGTTCTGTTACATGGGATGTAGCATCCTATTTAACCAGTCTCTGATGAACATTAAGGTTGTCTCCTATCTTCAGCTATTAGAAAAAGTGCTACAGTGAATAACCTTATACATAAACCATTTAGCATGTGTGCACTTATATTTTTAGGTAAACTACCTATGACTGAAATTGCTGAATCAAGTTATGAATATTTATAATCTTGGTAGATATTATCAAATTGCCCTCCCAAGGGGTATATCAATTTACACATACACTAGCAATGTCTGGGAGTGCTATTTCTTCACATCCTTATCAGCACAACATGCTATTAGATTTTTGGATGTTTGCCAATCTGATAGTTACAAAATGTTTTCTTCTTGTAACAGTAATTATAATCATCTCCTAACTTGTCTCTCCATCTCCAATCTCTAAACCATTCTCTATCCACCTGCCAAATTTGTTTTCTTAAACTATGTCACTCTTGGTTTAAACCTTCTGAGATTCCCATTATCTCATGGACTCCCTGGCCTGGAAGACAAGCAGAAGACAAGCCCCTCCACCATCTGTTCTTACGTGATATTCCACTGTTTCATCACATACAATTCATGCTCCAGCTAGTCTGAACTAATACCCATTAATCGCACACCCTGTATCAGTCAGGGCCCTGGCAGGAAACAGATGCCACACTCAAAATACACAATTCTGAAGAACTTAATTCAGAGGAAAAGCAAGAAGAGATGGTATGATGCCTGCTTCATTCCTGGAGCCTAGGGCTTAAAAGACAAACCGGTTAGATAAGGGAGGGAAAAGAGGGAAGAGGAGAGGGAGGAGGAGAGCGGAAGAGCTAGAGGGAGATGAATGAAAATGATGCAGGAGAGGAACTATTTTTCTTCAAAGGAAGAAAGCAGCCAATCTATCTGGTTGGTGGAGAGCCAGTCAGGGGAGAGCCATGGAAATTGAAAAATGCCTTTCTCTTCTATTCTTTCCATTGACTGAAAGCACTTGAAAATTTCAGGGCAAGGAAGTCAGCTGAATGTTGAAGTCCATGTGAATCAGCTTCCTGGTCTCAGAGCAGGATGGAGAAAAGTGAAGAATGATTCTGGAGAAACAAATGGAATATAGTCAGTACAAGCACTATTTGCTACACGCCTGGGCCTTGCTAAGTGGGTTTCCACACAGCTTGTGTCCGTGCCTACGTGCCAAAAGGTTTTATCAAACATCACCTCCTCTGGGAAGTGTTACAGAATTTCCCTCTCTCTAAAAATGAAGCATATTTTGAGACCTGAAAGAAACCTGAAAGAGGTCAAGTTGTTGACATTCTCCAGCAGGCACAATTTTTGAGGGAAAAAATTATTTGAAGGATGAAACGGTTAGGCCAACTCAGTCTACATTCATGTGATGGCAAAACTTGAAAATGTAGGCCAGCATAATGAGATGCAGTGAATCTAGTGTGCCTCTGAATCAAGCAATGGCTTCAATAGTCACCTTGTTTCTCTTTTCAAAAGTTAATCTTCGGG
>PVKS010017233.1:7084-42506 GCA_004027875.1 Aplodontia rufa | reverse complement strand
TTTGAAAAGCAGTTTTCATAGTACTTTTTTTTTTAATAGATGGATATGGAGTTACAGTTGAGGGGTAAACATTATCAAACATTCAAGAACAAATGTGTATATACTTAGTTACCCAGGGCTAATGCCATGTCATGGATTCCCAGCTTGGGTTCCCCAGGTTGCTGTTTCCCCCAGAGGAACCCATGAGTTAAATGGCTATCTTGTGGAGGTCAGAGATCGCCTTTTGAGATGATTCCCCCATATTCCCTCCCTCCAGTCTCCTAGGTGTTCTTCCTAAGCCCTCCCCCCACCCTGCCCACCACCCTATGCCTCCAAGTATCCTAGGGAGTCATCCCCCTGCGTTAAGTTTTATACAATTTGAAGTTATTATTAGCTTAGCCATCTAACATACTGCTTCCCGAGGTATTCTAGCTTCCACAAATGAGAGAAACCATTCGGCCCTTGAGTCTCTGAGATTGGGATACTTCACTTAGCATAATTCTTTCCATCTCCATTTATTTGACCTCAAAAGCCATAATATCATCTTCTCTAAAGGCCAAGTAGTATTCCATTGTATATATGTACCAAAGTTTTTGTATGCACTCGTCGAGTGAGGGGCATCTGGATTGGTTCCATAGTCTAGCTATAGTGAATTGAGCTGCTATAAACATTGATGAAGCCACATCACTATAATATGCTGATTCTAACTCTTTTGGGAAAATACTCAGGAGTGGGATAGCTGGGTCATAAGGTGGTTCCATCCTTAATATTTTGAGGATTCTCCACACTGCTTTCCATAGTGGCTGAACCAGTTTGCAGTCCCACCAGCAGTGTGACATTGTTCCTCTTTTCCCACATCCCCTCCAGCTTCTGTTGTTCGAATTTTTCATTTTTGCCACTCTAACAGGAGAGAGGTGGTATCTCATTGAAGTTTTGATTTGCATTTCCCTTATAGCTAATCATGTAGAGCATTTTCTCATATATTTATGGGCTTTCTGTACTTCCTCTGGTGAGAAGTTTCCTTTAAGATCCGTAGGCCAGTTATTGTTTGGATTATATGTGATTTTGGTGTTTCGTTTCTTTAGTTCTTTGTATATTCTGGATATTAGCCCTCTGTCCGAGGTGTAGCAGGCAAAGGTTATCTCCCATTCTGTAGGTTCTCTCTTGATGCTCTTGACTAGATCTTTAGCTGTGCAAAAACTTTTTAGTTTAATTGTATCCCATTCATTTATTCTTGACTTTACTGCTTGAGCCATGGGAGTTTTGTTAAGGAAGGTGCCACCATACCCTATGTCCTGTAGTGTTAACCCTACTTCTTTTTCTAGTAAGTTTAAAATTGTTGGGTTAATATCCAGATCTTTGATCCATTTTGATTTAATTTTTGTGCAGGGTGAAAGGTAAGGATCCAGCTTCAGTTGTCTACACATGGCTGTCCAATTTGTCCAACACCGTTTGTTGAACAGGTTATCTTTCTTCCACACTATGCTTTTGCCCCCTTTATCAAATATCAAAGAGTTAAAAGATATGGGGGTTTGTCTCAGGATCTTCTATTCTGTTCCACTGATCTTCGGTTCTATTTTGATACCAATACCATGCTGTTTTTGCTACTACAGCTCTGTAGTATAATTTCAAGTCAGGGACTGAGATACACCCTACTTCTTCCTTCCTGTAGAGTAATGCTTTGGCTAGTGTGGGTCTCCTGGCTAGTCTGGGTCTCCTGTTATTCCATATGAACTTGAGAATTGCTTTTTCTGTATCTGTGAAGAATGCCATTAGAATCTTGATGGGGATTGCATTAAATCTGTATAGGGCTTTGAGTAGAATGGCCATTTTTATTATATTCTGCCTAACCATGAGCATGGCATGTTTTTCCATCTACTCAGGTCTTCTGCAATTTCTTTTTTTAGTGTTTGATAGTTTTTGTTGTAGAGGTCCTTAATATCCTTTGTAAGGTTAATGCCCAAGTATTTCATTTTTTTGGAGGAGATGGTGAATGGGAGAGATTTCCTGATTTCTTCTTCAGTGGATTTGTTGCTGGAGTAAAGGAAAGCTAGTGATTTGCTGGAGTTGATCTTGTAGCCAGCTACTTTGCTGAAATCACCTATAAGCTCTGGGAGTTTTCTGGCCGATGTTATTGGGTCTTTTAGGTATAGAATCATGTCATCAGCAAATAGAGATAACTTCCTCTTTTCCTATACGAATACCTTTGATTTCCTTGTCTTGCCTGATAGCTCTGGCAAGGGTTTCAAGGACTATATTGAACAAGAGTAGGGAAAGCGGACAGCCTTGTCTTGTTCCTGAATTCAGTGGAAATGCTTTCAGTTTATCTCTATTGAGGATAATGTTGGCTATGGGTCTGTCATAAATGAATCTGACATAGTTAAAGTATCTTCCCTTGATCCCTATCTTTTCCAGAGTTTTGAGCATAAAATGGTGTTGAATTTTATCAAATGCCTTCTCTCGTCAATTGAGATGATTATATGATTTTTGTTTTTAATTCTGTTTATGTGGTGAATTACATTGATTGATTTGGGTATGTTGAACCAGCCTTGTTTTCCTGGAATGAAGCCCACTTGATCAAGATGTATTATCCTTTTAATGTGCTTTTGTATCTGATTAGCTAAAATTTTATTAAGGATTTTTGCATGAATGTTCATCAGGGAAATTGGTCTGTAGTTTTCTTTCCTTGACGTGTCTTTGTTGGGCTTTAGAATCAGTGTAATATTTGCTTCATAAAAAGTGTTTGGGAGTGTTCCTACTCTATCAGTTTCCTAGAAGAGCTTGAAGAGGATCGGTGTTAGTTCTTCTGTGAAGGCTTGGTAGAATTCTGCCGTATATCCATCTGGACCTGGACTTTTCTTTTTTGGGGGAGCTGCTTCAATTTCGCTATCTGTGATAGGTTGGTTTAGATTTTCAATGTCCTCCTGTGTTAAAGAGGGGATGTTATATATGTCCAAGAACCTGTCCATGTCCTCCAGGTTATCAAACTTGGCAGAGTATAAATTTTCAAAATAGGTTCTGATAATCCTCTGGATCTTGGATGGGTCTGTGGTGATATCCCCATTTTCGTCTCTGATTTTGTTGATTTGCTTCCTTTCGTTCGTTCTTCCTTTTGGTGAGGTTGGCAAGGGGTCCGTCGATTTTGTTGACTCTTTCAAAGAACCAACTCTTAGTTTTGTTAATAGTTTGTGTTGTTTTTTTGTTCTCAATTTCGTTGATTTCAGCTCTGATTTTGGTAATTTCCTGTCTTCTGTTAGCTTTGGGGTTGGATTATTCCTCTTTTTATTGTCTTTTGAGTTGAAGCACAAGGCTCTTTATCTGGTCTGTTTCTAGAGTTTTGATGTATGCACTCAGTGCTATAAATTTACCTCTTAAGAATGCCTTCATACTGTCCCAGAGGTTTCAGTATGTTGTTTCCTTATTCTCGTTCAATTCCAAGAACTTTTAAATTTCTGCTTTCATTTCCTCTTTTACCCATCCTTCATTTAAGTGGTAATTATTCAATTTCTAAGTGTTTGAGTAGTTTCTGTTGTTTCTCTTGTTGATTGCTAAGATCATAGCATTATGATCTGACAGAATACATGGGATTATACACACTTTTTTATATTTGCTAAGATTGTCCTGGTGAACTAGGATGTGGCCTATTTTAGAGAAGGACCCACGGGCCGATGAGAAGAAGGTAAATTTAGCTGTCTTAGGATGGAATATTCTGTTAAGCCCAATTGATTAATAGAGTTGTTCAGATTGGAGATGTCTTTATTGATTTTTTGTTTTGATGATCTGTCTAGAGTTGATAGTGGTGTGTTGAAGTCCCCCAGAATTATTGTGTTGAGGTCTATGAGGGGATTAATGTCCTTAAGTATTTTTTCCATATATTTGGGGGGGTTGTAATTGGGGGCATAAATGATAATTATCGTTATATCTTCTTGATGGACTGTCCCTTTTAGTATGATAAAGTGACCCTCTTTGTCCTTTCTGACTAGTTTTAGTTGGAAATTAATTTTGTCATAAATTAGAATCGCCACACCAGCTTGCTTTTTTGAGCCGCAGGCCTGGTAGACATTTTGCCATCCTTTCACTTTCACCCTGTGTCTGTTTTTGAGTGTCACATGTGTCTCTTGCAGGCAACGTATTGTTGGATTTTGTTTTTTGATCCAGTGGGCCAGTCTGTGTCTTTTAATTGGGACATTGAGACCATTCACATTCAAAGTTAGAATAGATATGGGAGGCTGAGTCTCAGACTTTCTAACAATTACAGAGTTTTGAGTTATCTTGGAAGTCAATTTGTATATAATATGATTATTGACTCGCCCTCGTTTAAGGATTTAGGGTATCATTGGTGTTTTCTTCAGAATGGAGAACATCCTTGAGAATATTCTGTAGTGCAGGATTTGTGTTCATGTATCTTGCTAGCTTAAGTTTATCGTTGAAGTATTTAATTTCCCTGTCACATTTGAAGCTGAGTTTTGCAGGGTATATTATCTTTGGGTGGAAGTTGTTATTTTTCAACACTTGAAAGATATTGTTCCAAGCTCTTCTGGCCTTCATTGTTTGCTCTGAAAAATCCATAGTGATCCGAATTGGTTTGCCTCTGAATGTGATTTGGGGCTTTTCTCTAGCTGCTTTTAGAATCCTCTCTTTAATTTCTTTCTTATTCATTCTGTATATATGTGTTGGTGAGCTTCTCATTTGATTAGGTCTGTTTGGTGTTCTATATACATCTTGGATGTGATATTCCAGATTGTAAGATGAGGGAAGTTCTCGCTTATGATTTTGCTTAAACGGTTCTTAATGGCTCTTGTTTGCTGTTCGGAGTTTTCCTCCAGGCCAATGATTCTCAGATTATTACGCCTCATCTCATCAAATATTTTTGGAAGTTCTAATTATGTAATATAAGTTGCTTATCTTGTTTATCTTTGAATTCAACATTGTTTAGCCCATCTTCATTTTTTGATGTTCGTTCTTCAAGAGCTGAAGTTCTATTTTCAGTGGAGTATACTCTAGAGTTGGTATCTTCCAGTGAAGATTTGATTTGGTTAACCGTGGTTTTTAGTCCTGATAGCTCTGCTACATCTCTTTTCAGAATGTCTATTTCTTTGTTTAATTGATCTTTCATCTCATGGAATTGCTCTCTTATTTCCCTGTAAAAGTTGTCTCTCAGTTCTTGAAATTGTTTTCTGATCTCTTTCCTTATTTCTTCTCTCAACTCTTTGATTGAATTACTAATCATAATTCTGATAGAATATCTTTGGTTTTCATCTAGGGCCCCAGCTATGGGGTCCTTGGGTGGGAAGCTGTGGGGTTTTCAGAATCAGAGAGCGTGTCTTGTTCAACCTTGTTACTCTTGGCGGAGTAATTGTAGCTTCTTATGGCTTGGCTTTGTTGTGATGGGGAGCTATTTGGTCAAGACAGACCTAAAGATGCCAGACCGTTCTGCGAGAACTTGAGAGGCTATAGGTGCTGCAGATACTAGATCATTTCAACTAAAACAAATGTGCTGATGAGTAGCACCAATAGTAGCAGTTTTCTTTGAGAGGGCTCTCACAATATATTATGATAGCAGGCAAGTACCCGTTTTGAAGAGTGTCTGTTTCCTCAGGTAGCAGGGTCTCTGAAAGTGGGGAGAAGAAATGACCAGGAAGTCAAGGAGGTGAATTGGGGAGATATAAGAGAACACCTGCCTTAGAGTAAAGAGGAACAAGGAAATGGGGGGGGTAGGTTATTCTATTAGAAATAAGGAAAATATATAAATGGTTGCGGGTGGGGCAAAGGCTTTGGGTGAGGATGAGAGAAAAATGCTAATATTTAGGAATTACCTGAGTATAGGGGAGGAAGAGGTTAGTATGGGGGCATGGTTATCTTCACTCACCAGAGGCTGAGGCCATTTTGCTATCATGAAATGTTTTCCTGATTGGAACCCAATGGTGTAGGGATAGCAGTAGGGTTCAAGAAGACATAGAGAAAGTAGGAGCCAATCACCAATATACACACGGATAAATATTTACATCCACCAACACCAAATTCAGTAGTAATCGTAAAGCAAAAAAGGATAAAAGAAAAAAAACCACAGTGACGTTAAAAATTTAAAAATATTATACTCCAGGCAGATCCTCGTTTTAAAAAAAACCCCAAGAGGCACACAAAAAACAACACAAAACTAATTGTGGAAGTCTGAGTTTTTTGCCCCCTAGGTGAAGAGTATGTACCATGGGGGATGTGTTCAAATCTGTCATCAAGCTGGGGATTCTTCACAGTTGAGCTTGTCGGGGGAGAAGCAGTTTGGTTAAGTCCGGTGATCTGGATTTTCTTAGAGAATCTCCTTAAAGTTTTCTGTTGCAGAGGGGTATAAGAACCTGCCGCCATCTCGCACTTCTTGCGAGGATAGATTTCAGCTCCCCCTGGGCAGTAATCCTGAGGTGATTACTTTCTGCCTGTCCACACTCTAGAATTTCTTGGGCCTGGGGCTCAGAAGCTTTAGACAATCTGGTTGATCCTAGTGTAGATGTGTAGGTCTTTGACTGATCCAAAGAGAGTGGCCAGCCTGAAACTTGCTGCCTCAGGATCCCTGGTGATCCACTCTGGGACTTATGATCTTCAGAAGTCCCAAGAGCTGCTCTGTGGGGTTGACAGAAACGCTGGGAAGGGTGGACCAGGTTGTGCCAGTGCTTATGTGGTTCTCAGTTGCAAGCACTAGGGGGCGCCCACCTGTAAGGTCAAGGCCTAGGTAGCCTTGGCTGTGCACAGGGCCCGGATGCTAAGGGGAAGCCCATGCTGTCCCTTTTATTCAAAGCTTTCTGAGGCTGATATCAGACCTTACCTTGTTAGAGAGTTACAGGTTGCTTTTTCAGAGGCAGAGGCAGAAGATCCTCTTGAGAAGGATGTGCCCTGCTGCAGCAAGCTCTGTTCACAGACCTCTCCTATTCGGGCGTGTAGAGGGGCAGGCAGAGGGGATTCGAAGTTCCACTCAGCCCCCAGGGCAGACGGCCAGGTGTGTGTGTGGGTAACCTCTCTCTTTCTGATTGTGGGAACTGAGGCCCCAGGTCGCTGTTCCGGCCTGCTCTCGCACTGCAAGCGATTATGTTAAAGGACTTGAAAATCAGCTCTTGTAAACCGTGAGGACCAGTGGAGAATTGTTGTCTGCTGTGATTGAGTTAAACATCTTGTGCCGATTCCTTTCCTCCCCTGGCTCTGCCGGCAGCGACTGGAGGTGGAGAGGGAAATCCCAGCACCACACAGACCCCTTGGGAGATGGCCAAATCTCGGGGCTATAGATTTTGGTTTTCTGACTGTGGTGTCTGAGACTCCAAGACCGTTTTTGCTGAGCAACCAGCCTTCATAGCCTGTTTTTAGGACTGAAATGCACATTTAGATAATTTTCTCATGCCTCTATAATGCTATAAAAATTAGTGCTCAGAAATCACAGCATCCGGAATAAACCCTACCTTCAAACACTAGTTGTACCACTTTGTAACTTTGGACAAGGTATTCATCTATCTGAACTTTGCTTCCTCTGTAAAATGTGAATAAGGGTTAATTTGAGAATGATTAAAATAACATTTAGCATAGTGTCTGGCACAGAATAAATTTGCTAAGAAGTAATAGTGATTATTTCTTTTTTCTCCACTCTTTTTTTTTTTTTTTTTTAAAGAGAGAGGGACAGAGAGAATCTTTTCTTTTTAAGTTTTTCGTGTAGCTTTCATTGTTCCGATATTTTGTACATGGTGCTGGGACCAGGCAAGCACTGTAACCACAGAACCGCCACTCCAGCCCCTCCCACATTTTTTATTGGTGCATTATAGTTGTACATATCAATGCAGTTTGTTGGTACATATCACGTACTTGCACGTGATATAACAGTATAATTTGTCTAATATCTGTTCCCCCTTCCTACCTACCTCTTGTCTCTTGGTGATCGTGATTATTTCTTATATTCGTAATGCTGACTTTCTCAAGAATCCTTAGTTACTTACTTTTTTTGTACTGGAGATTGAACCCAGGAGTGCTTTACCACTGAGCTGTATTCACTTTATCATTTAGCTGTATTCCCATTCCTTTTTATTTGGAGACAGATCTTTCCAAGTTTTCAGGCTGGCAGCAGATTTGGTCCTTCTGCTTCAGTCTCCCATGTTGGGATTACAGGTGTATGCCACTGCACCCAGCAAGAATCTTTATGTGTTTTCTAAATTATCAGGGAAACCTGCATAGTGTTTAATATAATTTTACTCTTTTTTTTTATCCGTACTCATGTGCAATATTTTTCTCAAGGAAAATTAAATATCTGCATTATCTCAATGAAGTGGTTTCCTCACTTTTTCTCCCTTATAACATTTCAAATTATAATCTTGCCAAATGTTTCTTTTTCTTCTGTGCAAAAAGTGTACTGTTAGACTTCAAACTCTTGAATATTTGCTTGTAATTAAAACTTTCAGGTAGTCCTTTCTGGAGATGTTTGTTGTGAATTCCCTTTTTTCCTATTCTAATGGAAGTTGTTTTTTCTTGTGTATGTGTGTTAGCTTGCTGTACCTTTTTTGGGGGGGAGTTGGAAGGTAGATTCTACTGTGAAATAATTCTAATTATAAAAACAATATAAACAAGACACAGTTCAGGAGTACAAATCAGACAGCCTACCCTCATCTTCTTCTTGTGCAGTGCCTATTATGGAGATTCTTAATTCAGTAGACTGAAAGAAAACATTAGAAAGTAACTAGACAATGAAATATAATTTGCTATCTCATGGCTGCAAATTCTTTGAAGGTGTACCAGTACTTCCCAACATTTCTATGGCCCCCATCTGAGTATACTTCCTGGCTTCTGTTGGATTTCACTTAGCTATTTGAAGCACTATTATAATTTAGCAGTAAAAATTGGATAGGGTGATACAGATGCACTTTTGTTCTTTCTTGATTGATGCCTTGAGTTTCCCACTGCTGTGTCTGTTTGCAGATTTGAGGTAAGATGACCAGCTTAAGTCCTTTGACTGCATTACTCTCTTTGAGAGAATCACACGTGTCTCCTTGGGCTAAACGTCTTTCTTTTTCATTATGATTATGTTGAAGCATCAGGTTGAAATATACAGGTGGTGTCTAATTAAAATCTTCAGCATACTTTCTCATTTCCCTGTAAGTTTTTGAAAACATGATGTAACTCTTCTTTAGGTGGGACCAACCTTCATTTTTTCCCAATATGGTTTAAAGACCTATTTAGTAGATTAAAGAAAATAAGGTAAAGTTAGTCTTTATTCTGATTTTGTACATTCTGGCTTTACTACTTACAAACATAGGATTTGACATTTGAGTTTACATGGAAGTTCTTACAATTTATTTATCTGTTTATTTATATAGCATAGAAAGTTATAGTCTTATGTTTATGTATATTTTTATGGCTTGTGTAAGGAGTAGTGTTTATAATTTACATTTTTTTCTTTTTAAATTAGAAGTATATAGAGATACAGTTGGGGGTATAATTTATATTTTTAACTTTTCTTTAGCCTTATCTGTTGATTTAGACTGATAAATGGGCTTCTTTTTTGATTTAACTTATATACAGTAGTACAGTCATGCCTTGGTGGGAGATTCATCCCAGGACCTCTGTTAGGTATCAAAATCTGAGAAAACTCAAGTTCCTTATATATAGTGGCATAGTATTTGCATATAGTCTACACACATCTTTCTCTATGCTTATATACTTTACTTATTATAGAATCAGGGTCGAACCCAGATCCTGTGCATGCTAAGCAAGTGCTCTACCGCTGAGCTACAACCCCAGCCCATTTGTATCTTCTGTATGCTCTGAATCACCTTTAGATTGCTTATAATACTTAATGCAGTGTAACTGCTATCTAAACAGCTATGCTATTTAGGGAATAATGATAAGAAAAAAAGTCTTAAGTTCAGTAAAGGTGTTTTTTTTCCCAAATATTTCTGATCCCCAGTTGATTGAATCTACACAGAACTGACTATACTTTGGTAATAGAGTTTTTTTGTTTGTTTGTTTGTTTTTGTTTTCTGTTTTGTTTTGTTTTTGGTTTTTTAAGAGAGGATCAACTTTATTTAATGTTTTCATTTGGGTTTTGCGTTTCTGACACTTAGTTGTATATATGATGCTGGGGTTTGAACCTGGGTCCTCACGCATGCAAGGCAAGCACTGCAACCACTGAGCTACTGCTCCAGACCCTAGAGTTGTTTGTTTTTTGAGAGGGACAGTGAGAGAGTTCGGGAAAGAGAATCCATTTTTGTTCAGTTTCCCATGTAGCCTTTGTTGCTCTGACACTTCACTGTGTACATGGTCCTGGGGTTCGAATCCATGTCCTCACACATGCCTGGTAAGTGCCATAACCGCCAAGCCACTGCTCCAGCCCCTAGAGTTTTTTGTTTTTTTTTTAAATTTATTGGTGTAACAGTCTTACGTAGTGAAGGGATTCGTTTTTACGCAATCATACGTGCATACATAATGACAGTGTAGCTTGAACCCATCCTCACCCAGGATGCCCATCTCACTTATTCCATGTTCTCATACCATTACTGAATTTCCACCATTACAGATATTAATGTATATATACATATATAGTAAAATTTAAAAATTTTTTCTAGTTTTAAATGCCTGTAGGAGTATTATTTAACTTCTTAGGGAAGTAAAATATACCATACAGTATTTATAGCCACCCTATTCCTTCCCCATCTGTCCCCCTTCACCCACTCCCTGCCCCCCTTCCTAACTAAATTTCTCCCAGATACGTGTTAATTCCAACTTTGGTGAGTCTGTTACATAAACTTCACTATCTTTCACCCTGTCCTTAGTTTTACTGTAGCGTCTACATGAGAGAAAACATTTTATCTTTTAGTCTCTTAAGTTTGGCTTTTTTCACTCAGCATAATTTTTCCCATTTCTCTCCATTTACTTGCAAAAGCCATGATTTCATTCTTTTTGACAGCTTAGTAGATCTCTGTATACCACAGTTTTTGGGTCCATTCATCCAGTGACAGGCACCTGAGTTGATTCCATATTTAACTGTTGTGAATTGTATTGCTATAAACATTGATGTAGCTGTATTACTGTAATATGATTTTACCTCTTCTGAGAAACTCCCCAGGAATGGGATAGCTGGGTCATATGGTAGTTCCAACCCTTTGAGGAGTTTCCATACTGCTTTTCAGAGTGGCTGTACTAGTCTGAAGTCTTATCAGCAGTGTACAAGTGATATTTCTCCACACAACCTCTCTAGCACCTGTTTTTGTTTGTATTCTTCATCTTTGCCATTCTGACTGGAATGAGGTAAAATCTTGATTTTCATTTCTCAGATTGTTAGAGATGTTGAATATTTTTTTCATAGATTTTTTGGTCTTCTGTCTTTCTTCTGTTAAAATTCCTGTTTAGTTCTTGGGCCCATATATTGTTTGTGTTGCACGTATTTTTGGTATTAAGTTTTTTGAGTTCTCTGTATATTATGGATATTAGCTCCATATTGGAGGAGTAGCTGGCTATGATTTTCTCCCATTCTGTAGGCTTTGTCTTCATTCTTGACTAATTACTTAGCTGTGCAGCTTTTTACTTTAATGGAACCCCACTCATAGATTTCTTCTGGTTTTAATTCTTGTGCTATGGGAGTCTTGTTAAGGAAGTTGGTATCTCCACCTATATGGTGGAGTGTTGATCCTGTTTATTCTTCTAACAATTGTATGATAGCTGGTTTAATTCCGAAGTTCTTGATCCATTTAGATTTAATTTTTGTGCTGGGTGAGAGAGAGGATCTAATTTCATTTTTGTCCATATGGCTGTCCAGTTTGTTGAACTGGCTCTATTTCCTCCGAACTATATTTTTGTCCCATTTGTTGAATATTTGTGGATTTTTCTCTTGTCTTCTGTTCTGTTCCATTGGTCTTCATGTCTGGTTTTTTTTTGTTTTTTTTTTTAAAGAGAGGGACAGTGAGAAAGAGAGAATCAATTTTATTTAGTTTTTCATATGGCTTTCGTTGCTCTAAGACTTCGTTGTGTATGTGTTTGCCAGGCAAGCACCATAACCCCTGAGCCACCACTCCAGCCCCTTCATGTCTTGTTTTGATATCAAAACCATTCTGGGTTTGTTTTTTTTTTTAAGAGAGGGAGAGTGTGAGAGTGAAAGAGAATTTTTTCCCCCCTCAGTCTGGCCTTGGTTTCTCTGACCCTTAATTGTATATGTGGTTTGAACCTGAGTCCTTGTGTATGTCAGGCAAGTGCTTCAAACGCCAAGCCACCAGTCCAGCTCCACCATCCTGTTTTTGTTAACTGCAGCTCTAGAGTATAATTTCAATTCAGGTATTGTGATACCTCCTGCTGCTGCTTTTTTTTAAACTTAGTATTGCTTTGGCTATTCTGTGTTTCTTATTCTCAAATTTTTTTTTTTAAAGAGGGGATAGTGAGAGAGAAAAAGAGAGACACAATTTTTAGTTAGTTTTTCATGTGACTTTCATTGCTCCGAAACTTCATTGTGTACATGGTGCTGTGGTTTGAACTCGCATACTTGTGCATGCCAGGCAAGTGCTGTAACCGCCAAGCCAGCTCCAGCCCCTCGTCAAATAAATTTGAGAAATGATTTTTCTGTATCCCTGAAGAATGTCTTAGTATCTTGATGGGGGTTATGTTGAATCTGTACAACACTTTTGGCAGAATGGCTATTTTAATTTTATTGATTATGCCTATCCAGGAACATGAGATGTCTTTCCATCTTGTCAGGTCTTCAGTTTCTTTCTGTAATTTTCATTTTATTTCCTTCGTTAGATTAATTCCCAGGTGTTGTATTTTATTTTTGAGGTTATTGTGAATGGGAAGGATTTCCTGATTTCTTCTTCAGCTGAATCATTGTTGAATTATAGGGAAGCTATTGATTTATGGGTGTTGATCTTGTATCCTGCAACTTTGCTAAATTCATTTTTAAGTTCTAAAAGTCTTCTAATGGAGTATTTTGAGTCTTCTAGGTATAAGATCATACTACCAGCAAACAGAGATGGTTTGACTTCCTCTTTTCCTGTTCTTATCCCTTTGATTTCCTGGTCTTGCCTGTGCTCTCAGTAGGGTTTTGAGGACGGTGTTGAATAAAAAAGTGGTGAGGGTGGACAACCATGTCTTGCTCCAGAATTTAGTGGGAATGCTTTCAGTTTTTCTCCATTTAGTATAATTTTGGCTGTGGATTTGTCATATGGCCTTAGTTCCTTTGGTGTCTCTCTTGTCCAGTGTTTTGAACATGAATGAAAGCTGGATTTTATCAAAGGCCTTTTATGCATCAATTGAAATGATCGTGTTGTTTTTGTCTTTAATTCTTTTTAAGTGATGAATCACATTTATTGATTTGTGTATGTTGAAGCAGCCTTACATCCCTGGAATTGAAGCCCACTTGGTCGTGATTTATTACCATTTTGATGTGTTTTTCAATGTGGTTTGTTAGTACTTTATTAAGGATTTTTGCTTCTATATTCATTAGGGGTGTTGGTCTGTAGTTTTCTTGATGTGCCTTTGTTAAGCTTTAGTATCAGGGTTATGGTTGCCTCATAAAAAGTGTTTGAGAGGGTTCCATCCCTTTCAATTTCATGAAGTAACTTAATAAACAGAGGCGTTAGTTTTTTCTGTAAAGATCTAGTAGAACTTAGCTGAAAATCCATCTGGTCATGGACTTTTCTTTTTGGAAGGATTTTAATAGCTGTTTCAATTTCATTACTTGATATTGGTCTGTTTAGGGTTTCTATATTATCCTGAATAAATTTGGGAATGTTATATATGGCTAGGAATTTGTCCATGTCTTCCAGATTATCCAGCTTGACAGAGTAAAGTATTTCAAAATACATTCTGATAATTCTCTGGATTCCAGAAGGGTCAGCTGTGGTGTCTCCATTTTCCTCTCTGATTTATTTCTTTTAATTCTCAGTTTCATTGATTTCAGCTCTGATCTTGATTATTTCCTGTCTTCTACTAGTTTTGGGATTGAATTGTTGTGTTCTTTTTATATGAACTTGAGGTGGAACATAAGCTCATTTATTTGGGATCTCTACATATTTGATGTAGGTACTTGGTGCTGTAATTTTTCTTCCTAGGAATGCTTTCATACTGTCCCAGAAATTTTGATATGTAGTATCTTCATTCTCATTTGTTTCCAGGAGTTTCTTGATTTTAGCTCTTAGATCCTCTCTTATATTATTCAGTCAACATACATTTATATGATTTCTGTTATTATTCTTGCTGTTGATTACTAGCTTCATCACATTGTGATCTGATAGCATACATGGGATTATATCAGGTTTTTTTTTTGTTATTTGCTAACATTTCCACTGTGTTCTTGAATATGATATATTTTGGAAAAAGATCCATGTACTGTGGAGAAGGTAAATTCAGCTGATTCAGCTGATTTGGTTTGGAATATTCTATTGATGTCTATTTATTCCATTTGATTTATAGAGTTATTTTGGCTGAAGTAATCTTCATTGATTTTTTTTTTTTTTAATGATCTGTCTATTAGTGATAAAGGTGTACTGAAGCTCCCCAGTGTTATGTTGAGGTCTATAAGGGGCTTTATGTCATAGAATATTTTTCCATGTATTTGAGAGAGTTGACGTTTGGGGCATAGATGTTTACTATGGTTATATCTTATTGTATTGTTTCTTTTCTTAAAATGTAGTAGCTTTCATCGTCTCTTCTGATTAATTTTTGGTTGAAATCTACTTTGTTGGATATAAGTGTTGCAACACCAGCTTGTTTTCTTGGGCCATAAGCCTGGCAGGTTTTTTTCTATCTTTTTACCTTCAATCTTGGATGTCTGGCTATAATATGCATCTCCTTTGAGCAGCATATTGTTTTTTGATCCAGTCTGCTAATCTGTGGCTTTTGATTGGGGCATGGAGACTATTCACGCTGAATAGATATGTAGTCGTAGTTCACTGCCATCATGATTTTTTGCTGTATTTTGTGCTGTATTGGTTGTTTTTTAGTAGGTTTTACTGTTACTGAACTTCAGTCATTTTGGGCTTTGGGAGTTGTTTGTTCCTCTTTCAATTTTGTCTTCGAATATTCTAGTACTAGTACCTAGTTTTGTGCTCATGTATGTTGCTAGTTGGTTTTTGTCATGAAATGTTTTTATTTGGCCATCAAATTTGAAGCTGGGATTTGCTGGGTATAGTAACGTCCACTGTTTTCTTTCAGGATTTGGAATATCTCATTCTAGGTCCTCCTTGCTTTTAGGGTCTGAGTTGAGAAATCCAGAAGTGATCCTTATTGGTTTGCCTCTGAATGCGACTTGGTTTCTCTCTTGCAACTTTTTTTTTTTTTTTTAAAGAAAGAGGGATAATGAGAGAGAAAGGTAAACAACTTTTATTTAATTTTTCATGTAGCTTTAATTCCTCCGACACTTTGTTGTGTATGTGGTGCTGGGGTTTGAACTTGCATACGCCAGGCAAACGCCATAACCACCAAGCCACCGCTCCAGCCCCTCTCTTGCGACTTTTAATATTCTTTCCATGTTTTCTATGTTATACATTTTGAATATGATGTGTTTTGGATGAGACGTTTGGTTAGGTCTGTTTAGTGTGCTATATGCTGCTTGAATGTCTCATTTCTGATATGAAGGAAATTTTCTTTAATGATCTCATTGAGAATTTTCTTTATGCCTTTCCTTTATTGTTCAGTGTTCTCCTGCATCCCAATTACTCTCAGGTTTGTTATTCAGATTTCATTCCAGATCTCTTGGAAATTCTGATCATATTCTATAAGGTTTTTTTCTTTTCTGTCTTCCGTGCGCTTAAGATTACTTAGCCTGTCATCATTGTCAGAAGTTCTTTCTCCAAGAGCTGAAGTTCTATTTCCTACTGAATTTAATCTGTTATTAAAATCTTCCTTTGATCTTTTAATTTGGTTGATTGTTTCAATTCTGAGAGTTCTGTTACATCTCTTTTCGGTATATCTGTTTCTTTGTGAAGGTGGTCTTTGAGCTCCTGTGATTGCTTTCTTATTTACTTCCCTAAATCTTCTATGAATTCTTTGACCATTTTAATAATCAGATGGTTGTTACTTTCCTCTAAGTTTATATCCAGTTTCCTCCCCATGGACTCCTTGGTTGGGGAGTTGTGGGTTTGTGAAGGATATTTGTTTGCCTTTTTCCTTTTATTTGAAGATCGTCTTCTTGTTCCTGAATTGAAATGGATTCTTTCTCTCCTTATTTTGTGTATAAGCCTTTGTGTTGGATTGAATTATTTTTTCAGAATTTTTTGTGGATTCGATGTATGTGTCATTGCTGGTGAGTGGGGCCTGAGATCCTTCTCTGGTTATTCCACTTTGGACCTTGTTGATGGGTTGGGGGTTTTTTCTACCTACCCTTACTTGGATTGGGATACTACTGGGAAAGTTGAGTTTAATGGCAGGCTCCCTGACCTGTCAATTATTATTGACTTTTACGATTTCTAGTACCTCCCAAGAAAAGGAAAAGGAATCAACATGAGTAGCCAGTACATACAACAAACAACATTAAACTGTTTACTTTGTTCTTTCTATATGTATTACAATGTTAATTACCACCTATGAGAGGAATGGTAGTATTATCAGCTATCTTCAACAGTTTTATTTAACTGTTGGTCTATATCCAGCTTAAAAGCAAACAACCATTCTCAAGTAAGGAGAGGAAGAGACAGGTAATGACATTAAGGGAGGGTGTGAGAGAGAGGGGAAGAGAGTTTGACTGTTTTCAGAAGAAAGAGCAAATGGAGGCAGTGGAGAAACACTACTGGGAGGCTCTACAGCACAAAAACAAAATGTGCTGGTCAGAACCAGTCCTCAGAAGACAGGGTAAGTATTAATATTTACATTGGAGAAAATGCTTGGAATGAAAAAGAAGTTATAGTAAAATAAGAAAGAAGAAAAAAGGAAAAAAAGGGTGTCTAGTATGACTGTGTATATTTGTCCTGGAGCCTTTCAGCTTTGCCAGAGCTCAAATAAAATCACAACAAAGGTGAGAATGAAAGGAAGCATAACCAAACAAATTTAAAAAAAAAAATTGTCAAGGAAAAAAAAAGGACTTAATGGACTCCTAGGACTATTTGCATTGGACTTGTCCTTTCACTCCATGGGTGCCAGTGTCCAAGACTTGCATGTGATCTAATTCTTCTGAACCATTAGTCTGAAACTTTGAAGTCTCAGTGTGGTCTAATGGTAGAGGTCTGGAGGGCTGGGCTAGGGCCCAATTCAGCCTTAAGGGGTTTTGCTGGGTGGAGACTGATTAAGGGGCTGGCCTCTGCAGCTGCAAGGCTCAAGTGCAGTCTCAGAGCTCCCTCTGGTGGTCACTAGTAAGTCCGTCCAAATTTCCTGGGACTTTGTCTTTGGGTGATACATTGCCTCTGTGATACTCCAAAGCAACCCCACTGCAGGAGGGAGGGGGGACAAGTTGGAGACTCCTTTGCTGCTGCGTTTCAGTACTCCCTGGTTTAAATAACTTGAGGGAGAGACCTGCTTCTGCTCTGCTGGAGTCACCTTTGGGGTTGCAGGAGGAGGCTCCCGGGGTGGGTAGTAAGGGCAGAACTGATTCCCTCTGATCAGGTCAGGCAACCTTCACACAGTGGCTGCTGTGCCTTTTCCTTGTGTTCAGTTGAGCTTGAAGATGCTGGGCTCAAGCATTCTTGGTGAATTAGGATAAGCTGGGAGGTGGGCTTTTCTTTGAATTTGTGGTTTTCATAGCAATTCCTTACCCTTGGTTTCTCATTACTCAACCCCCTTCCTTGCCAAAGGGCACTGTAGCTGGGGCTGTGATGGTGTTCCTGAAGATGCAGTGGGGCCCACCAAGTTCAAAAGCAATGGCTCTTGACCTGGATTTGTTCCCAAATTACTGCTTTCCAAAGCATTTCTAGATGACCAGGACTTGGTTCCAGCAAAGTTAAGGGCTTCATCCACCTCATGGACCTGTGGAATCCTTGTTATTTGTGGTTGGAGTCTGAGAACCTAAAAGAGAAGCTGCTTTCCAATTAAAGATTTTTTATGACATTTTCAGGAAATGTTATTAAAGTACCTCTTTTCTTCTTATCTCAGACTAAAGTAAATGAAGCTGTAGAATGCTTACTCTCCCTGAAAGCTGAGTATAAAGAAAAAACTGGGAAGGACTACATACCTGGTCAGTCCCCATGTTCTCAAAGTTCAGCTTCAAGTTCTGTCAGAAACTCTGAGACTGGTGGCCCAGAAACACCGGAAGCTAAAGTACTTTTTGACAAAGTAGCTTGTCAAGGGGAAGTAGTTCGAAAACTTAAAGCTGAAAAAGTCTCTAAGGTTAGTGTGCTAATTTCTCTGTGGTTTTCTCTTTCTTTCTTTTTCTTTTTTTTTTTTGTCTAGAACATTTTCTGCCACATCATTATCTAACTTTTACTAATGCTTAATTTCTTAACTCCCTTAAGAGAAACTTTTGTATATTTTTTCTTATCCAAAATAGATGTGACAGGATGTTTTCATGTGACACTGACCTTCCCTATTATTGTACTTAAAATTACTGTATTTTAATTGTTAAATTGTCTGTTTCTCTGTAATCTGTAAGATCCTGGACTATATGGGCCTGCACCCAATTGTGCCTAGCACATTGTAGACTTAATATTTGTTTGATTTATTCTTCTGTAGCTCAGTTTCAAATAGCAGGTTTTATTTTAAGCTTTAATATAGTTTGCGTTAATTCTAGTATATAGGAGTAGACTTTTGTACAGAATCACATACATGAAATGACAGTAAGTTGTCATAGGTTTTGAAATGTAGCCGGTAATAATGGAAATTTGATTGTTGCTGTCTTTATAACAATGAAATATTGAGCTTATGAGATTTAATGGCTGTTACCTTAGATACCCAGGGAATATATTCTATACTGCGTTGCTTTCTAATGGAACTTTCTGTGATGATGGAAATGTTATATAACAATACTGTCCAGTGCAGTAGTCACTGGCCATGATAATTAGTGGGAAGGGGGGTGGGTGACTGTTTTGTCTGAAGAAACAAAATTTTATTTATTTTATAAATAGCCACATGTGACCGTAGACTACTGTTTGGGCAAAATAGTTAAAGACATTACTATTTTCCAGTCAGTCTTTTGCACAGTTCAGTCCCTGTTTATCATATTCTTTTCATTTATTTTCAATAGGTAGTATATTTAACATTTTTTGCCTCTCCACTATGACCCCCTGCTTCTACTTGTGTTTATAAACCTGCCTGTAAAGCTGTGGGTATTTGTTTAAATGAACTTAGACAGTTGCTTGAATTAAATGCTGTCTTCCCATTTTTCTGTTGTTTAATGAAAGGATCAAATTGATACAGCTGTACAAGAACTTCTCCAGCTGAAAGCACAGTACAAGTCCCTGACAGGAGTAGATTATAAGCCTGTGTCTGCCACTGGAGCTGAGGAAAAAGATAAGAAGAAAAAAGAGAAAGAAAATAAATCTGAAAAGCAGAATAAACCTCCCAAACAAAATGATGGTCAAGGGAAAGACTCTTCTAAAACCCAAGGGAGTGGGCTGTCATCAAGTGGAGCAGGAGAAGGGCAGGGGCCTAAGAAACAGACCAGGTAATAGAACATGGAAACTTCATTTGAAGTGAAGCACCATTTTCAATTCATTGTTTTAAATAAACAAAATTTGGTTAATTTGACTTAAATTAAGTCACTGGTTGCTAACACTATAAGCAGATAGTTTCTGTTAATTTTTAATTTATGTAATAACTTTTAAAACACGTTACACATTCATTTCCTTGGTTGAAGAACATAAGAAGTTCTTGTGTTTGTTTCTTATCTTTCCAATTTCCTTTTACCATCAAAATGAATTAGTAACGACTACTAAAGGTTGAGCATCCTTAATCTAAAAAAATCTGATTAGGAATGCTCAACTGATAGCGTCTATGTAAATATTCCAAGAATTAAAAACTTCGATATCTGGAACATTTAAGTACTGAGCATTTGGATAAGGAATACTCACCTGTTCTGGTTTCTTCTGTATGTGTTAAGAGAGCCAATACAAATATACATAATGTTCCTTTTATCATACCCTCCCTTTTAACACAGTTGGTAGCCTAACTACACCTTGTTCTCTACCTTACAGATTTTCAAGTGAAAATCTTTCATGGGCACTAAATAAGAACTTCATTCCTAACAGGATTTTAAAATTCATGGTTCATATATAAAACAAAGCTGGTTTAAAGATTAAAAAGTGGATTATACATCCCTTTCAGGATCTTCAAATCTCTTTGAATAACGTGCTTCTCTTAGCTATAAATCCCCATCCCAAAATTAAAGTGAACTTTGTAAGAAGTTTCTTCTTTCTTTCTTTCTTTCTGTTTTGGTACTAGAAATCAAACCCAGGGAGGGTTGTACATCCCCAGCCCCTTTTATTTATTTTTTTGTTATGAGACAGTCTTGCTAAGTTGCTAAGGCTGGCTTTAAACTTGGTAATTCTCCTTTCTCAGCCTCTTCAGTCGCTGGGATTATAGATGTGCACCACCATGCCCAACAAATAACTTTCCTTTAATGGTATAATAAGAAAATGGTTATTGAGATACCTTGGTTTTCGATTTGTTTAGCTGAATTTCAGATTCTGTTTCCACTCACATTATATTTACCTTATTTCCTTAAACCAGAGAATACAACAGTTATTCTTTTTGCTTATCAGCTGAGTGATAAGATTTATAGAATAGTGGAAGAGAGTAGAACTTTTTCACCTTTTACTTTCTGATTGTTTGTGTACCAGATCTCATAGTAGTATGTGTCAAAGTAATACAGTGGAGAATACAGATGCAGATACATTAAAAATTCAAGCCAATACAGCCTTTTTAAAAAATAAATTTCAAAAAATGTGCTTTTTATGAAATACAACTAATGGCTATATGTTTCTGTGGATATCATGAGATCAAAGTTCCCTGAATAATTGTTTGTTATTTCAAGAAAAGGATTATTGTCTGAAATAGGATTTTTTTTTAAATTTTATTTTTTAACAAATCTTGATTAATTTGTAAGCATCTTCCTCTACAACTTTTATTTACTATAGTTGAAAGAAAAATTTGTGGAAAAGTGTATCATATATATGTGTGTGTATATATGCACACACACCACATACCACATTATATCTGCACACGTATGTTATGTGAATAGCTGTTGTTTTTATTACTTTTTCCATGTAACTTTCAACAAGACAGTCATTTGACTCAAAACTATAATTTTACTTAGCTGAGATTGAGAAAAGATTATTTTTTAGTAGAGAATATATGTGAATAGACTGTCTTTATTACAAATGCATTATGTTATGAAGAACTTTGTAAAATGGAGTCTGCATTAAAGTCATACTTTTTGTTAGATTTTTACTTTGCTAGTTTTGGGGGGGATAGTATCTTATCACTTTTAAGTGAATATGGAACTGTTTTCTAGGTTAAAAACATTTTGGAAATGAATATAGGAATTATATATAAATATGGAAATAACTGATACTGAAGGAAAACTAATCTTATTTTAAACTCAAAAGGTTTAGTTTCAATTCAGCCTGCTTTGGTTTAAATATATCCCTACAAAGTACAGGTGTTGGGAACTTATTCCCTAAATTCATTTGGAGGTGGGGCTTTAGGGAAGTAATTAGCATTGACTGAGGCATGAAAATTAGCTCTCATGATTATATTTTTTTTCTTTTTTTTTAAAAGATTAGAAGGACAGTGAGAGAAAGAATCAATTTTATTTAGTATTTCATTTGACTTTCGTTGCTCTGACACTTCATTGTGTATGTGATGCTGGAGTTCAAACCCACATCCTCGTGCATGCCAGGCAAGCACCATAACTGCTGAACCACCACTCCAGCCCCTCATGATTGTATTAATGGCTTTATAGGAAGAGAAAGAGGAGGGGATGGAGAGGTGGCTCAGTGGTTACAGCACTTGCCTGGCATGCATGGAAGGCCAAATGAAAAACTAAAATTGATTTTCTCTTTCACTGTCCCTCTCTTTAAAAAAAGAAAGAAAAAAAAAGACCTGAGCTGGCACGCTTGTTGTGACTCACCACCTGATGCCTCTGCCATGTTATGATGCTTCACAAATGACTTCACCAGCTAGTAGATGCTTGCACCACCATGTTGGATTTCCCAGCCTCCAGATCAATGAACCAAATAAAACTTCTTTATAGATTAGTTAGTCTCAGGTATTGTTTTTAATAGCAATAGAAAACAGAATAAGATATAACCTAAAAGCAATTAATGAATAAAGAGATTCATATTTATGATTCATGTTCATATCTTTATGCTGGGGATTGAACCCAGGGTGCTCTACTACTGAGCTACCTTCCAAGCACTTTTTGTTTTAAGACAGGGTCTCACTAAGCTGATAAGGCTGGCCTTGAACTTACAGTCTTTGTGCCTTAGCCTCTTGAGTCCCTGGAATTGTGGGTTTGTGCCACCATGCCCTGCTCATATTTTATTTTTTCTTGTCTCCAGGTTGGGTCTTGAAGCAAAAAAAGAAGAAAATCTTGCTGATTGGTATTCTCAAGTAAGTATGTATTCAGTCAATTTTCATACTTTTAAGTGACTTGAAGGCAGGTTCATGTTTGAAGTCCAGGTACAAAGTTCATAATGTATGGTGCCGGGGGTGGTGGTGCACACCTGTAAGTAAACCACTTGGGAGGCTGAGGCAATAGGATCACAAGTTCAAAACCAACCTCAGCAATTTAGTGAGGCCCTAAGCAACTTAGTGAGACCCTGTCTTAAAATAAAAAATAGAAAGGTCTGGGGATTTGGTGCAGTGTTTAAGCATACTGAGTTCAATCCCTGGTTTGGGGGGCAAGGAGGGAATAATGTATGTAGCATTTTGTAATACATATTACAGTCTTCTAACATGTCATAGTTTTTTCTAAGCATGGTTGCACAAATTACTAAATGAAAAGTAGCTTTATGAGATAGTTAACATTTGATTTTTTTTTTTTCCATGATGAGGTAAAGTCTGGTTACAAAGGTAGTAAGTTAACAGCAGAGGCAAGGTTGGAATTCAGTTCTTAAAAGTTTAGACCCTTCTTACATGTTACTCTTCTTGGTTTAAGGAAGGTCTGTCTTACTATCATTCATACCTTCCATATAGAGGAAATATAAACAGGGAAAGCATCCACATTGGAATTTTGATTACCATATACCCTTGCCACTTATACTAGTATCTTCGTTCAACTTAGAGTTCCCCTCCCCACATTTTTTATTGGTGCATTATAGTTCTACATAGTGATAGGATTTGTTAATACATTTTCATCCATGCATAAAGTATAACAATATAATTTGGCCAATGTCCCTCTGAAGCACTCCCCCCTGCCATCCCCCCTCACACCCTCTGCTCCCTTTCTTCTACTGTTCTCCCTTTTTTTTTAACTTTGCCAGTTTTGATTGATTGTGTGGAAATTAATTAGTATCTTAGAAGTGCAAAATACACATTTTTTTTATTTCTCCCTCTTCCCTTCTGCTCTTCTCTCCCCTCTCCACTTCTCTTTCCTCTACTCTACTAGACTTCCTCAATTTAGGTTTTATAGACTATATTTTTCTCTTAAAAAGGTCATCACAAAGTCAGAAATGATTGAATACTATGATGTAAGTGGCTGCTATATTCTTCGTCCCTGGTCATATTCCATTTGGGAATTCATCAAGGACTTTTTTGATGCTGAGATCAAGAAACTTGGTGTTGAAAACTGCTATTTCCCCATGTTTGTGTCTCAAGGTGCCTTAGAGAAAGAGAAGGCTCATGTTGCTGATTTTGCCCCTGAGGTAAGCTTAGCTTGCTTGCTTTATTTTTTGCAGTTTTCTCATAAATTTAGAAGTAGAGCATAAAAAGTAATTTAGAGAAAGTCTTAAAAATTATTTTATGGCAAGTTGCAATTATGTATGTCACATTAACTGATTAATTGACTTGGACCTTTCCTCATGGTAATAGCAACAACTATTTTAACTTGCTTTAATTAAGAAAAACCAGAATAGAGAAAATTCACCTGCATTTTACTGTTGCTCTAAAATGCCATTAAAAAATGTCTGAAAAATGATTTTATCTTACTAGGTTGCTTGGGTTACAAGATCTGGTAAAACAGAGTTAGCAGAACCGATTGCCATTCGTCCTACCAGTGAAACAGGTGAGAAACAAGCCTTAGAGCATAGGAGAAAGCTCATTGAAATATTAGAAACAGCTTTTAAAGTTATATCTAAAGTTTTGTGGTCTTTATAATCCTTGTTGATTAAACATAAAGTTAGAACTCTTGGGGCTGGAGTGGTGGCTCGGTGGTTACGGTGCTTGCCCAGCATGCGAGAGTATGTGAGTTCAAACTCCCAACACCACATACACAACGAGATCTCTGAACAATGAAAGCCAAATGAAAACCTAAAAATGAAAATTGTTTCTCTCTTTCTATGTCACTGTCCCTCTTTCTTAAAAAAAAAAAAAAAAAAAAAAAAGAACTCTTTATCATTAGGATATAGGGTGTTTTTTTTTTTTTTAAACTTTATTTCTTGCTGTAATTTTTCAGGGAATCTTACTGAGATAATTTTTTTTTGTTTTGTTTTTAAAGAAAGAGGGACAGAGAGACAAACAATTTTTATTTACTTTTTCATGGGGCCTTCATTGCTCTGAGACTTCCCTGTGTACGTGGTGCTGGGGTTTGAACTCATGTACTTGCGCATGCCAAGCAAGCGCCGTAACCTCCAAGCCCTGCCGAGATAATTTTTAATCTTGGGATTGGTTATAAAATTGCAAACACTAAATCTTCATGCCTTATTTACTTATAGATTTTTGTTGCTTTTTAAACATTTAGATTTACATTCTTGAATGAGTTTTGAATGTTACTAAGGGTTTTTACTTACATCCTTTTTTTTAAATTAGTTCGACATAGTCTTACATATTGGAGGGAGTTGTTACATACTCATGCATACAGGGATGTTGACATAGTGAGATAGTAAGTTAAGGCTGTTCCTAGACCAAGATCTACCCCACTTCATCCGTTTCCCAAACTCATGTCTGCTCTGTAATCCCACCCTAGTACAGTTTGAAATGAACATATATATGTGTAATTGTTGACATTTCTGAGTTTCTCTGCCTGCCTGTGTATAGCTAGGCTTCTAATGGGAGTTTAGTATTCCCCATGTTTACATCCTTTTTTACAAGGCTGTGAGAATGTAGAGGCAGCTATTGGTATCTCCATTTTTCAGATAAAGAAAGGTCTCTGAAAATTGAATCATTTTCTTAAAATTACATATAATAAATAGTAGTGCCACTGAAAATTTTGAGCCTCTGGATTTGATAATGTCTTTTTAATTTTTTTATTTTTTTAAAGAAAGAGAGGGACAGTGAGAGAGAAAGAATCAATTTTATTTAATTTTCCATGTGACTTTCATTACTCTGACACTTCATAGTGTACATTGTGCTGGAGCTTGAACCCATGTCCTCAAAACGTTTCCCAGGCAAGTGCCATAACCACTAGGCCACTCCTCCAGTCCCTGATAATGTCTTTTAAAGTGATCATTCATCTTTAGAATTAAGTATTTAATGCTTTACAATCTAATACTTTTTTTAGAGTTATAGTGGGAAGGGGAAGGGAGGGATAAGGGAGGGTAATTGGGGGGGCACTCCTGGGGATAATTGCAATATCCAGAATATATACACACATTTTATATTATTTTGTTAAAATCTTGTAAGGTTGTTCAAAAATAAAAAATAATAATAGAATTAAGTATTGTTTGCTCTTTATTTGATACTTCTAGTGTTACTCTTATATAATGCATTATTGAAATTAGGATGCCAGCATTTTTTCATATGCCAGACTGGCAGAGGTTTTTTTTTGTTTTGTTTTATATTTTATTTTTATGCTTTGGATAGATGCATCAGTAGTTCTTTTTTTTATACTCTTTTTTTCTTTTTTTTTTTCTTTTTTTAAAGAGAAAGAGGGATAATGACAGAGAAAGGGAAAGTCAGTTTTATTTCGTTTTTCATGTGACTTTCCTTGCTCCAACACTTTGTTGTGTACGTGGTGCTGAGGTTTGAACCCGTGTCCTCACCTATGCCAGGCAATCGCTGTAACTGCTGAGCCACCACTCCAGCCCTGGTGCATCAGTAGTTTTAACCAGAATTTCAATTTTAAAACATATGCAGTAAGTTAAGTTTTACATCTTTAGAATTAATATGACATCTACGTTATGAGTTGAATGTGAGAACTGAACAGGCAAAGAACTTAAAGAACAAGGCATATACTAGTTTTCAAAATCAAAACATGAAAGTAGTCAAATTGTTAACTAGAAATCTCATGTGAGGAACAAAGTATGATGAAGTTAGGTAGATTCCTATTTTTTAATAATTTATAAAATAATAATGCCATTCACTTAACCATCACAAGCACTGGGAACATATTTACACAAAATAAATTTTAATTCCTATTATTTTTGCTGCTAATTTAACTCTTATCAGCTTATAGGAGAAATAAAGTCTTAAATGACTAACTGCCTTTTCCCCCTACATCTTTTAGTCATGTATCCTGCATATGCAAAATGGGTGCAGTCACACAGAGACCTGCCCATCAGGCTCAATCAGTGGTGCAATGTGGTGGTAGGTACACACACCTTCCTGTACTCATTGTTTGTATTCATTTTGCTTTTTCAAAAAAAAGGCATACTTTATTTTCTCTTTTATTTTCAAAGAATTGGGAGTATGAAAGCATTTTTGAAGTACTTTGGATCACAATTACAAATTTTGATGACTCACATGTAAAGTTGTTAATAAATACCGAAAAGCTTGCAAGTGACCACAAACTTTCTTACCTCTTCTAGCGTTGGGAGTTCAAGCACCCACAGCCTTTCCTCCGTACTCGAGAATTCCTTTGGCAGGAAGGGCACAGTGCTTTTGCTACCTTTGAAGAAGCAGCAGAAGAGGTACAAAGAGTTGTCTTTTGCATTGTTTACGTTCCACTTCTTTGTTCAGGCTCTGCTTTTTTTATTTATTACTTAAAATTCATGTAATAACCTGTTAAAAGAAAAATCAAATTAATTGAAATGAACATAGAATTAAAGAACTGCCTGTTGGAATTTTATTGATAAATGTGCTGTTTTAGATTCAGTTGAAAATATTTTTGATCTTAATAATAAATTAATAAAAAATTAATCCCATGATTGGAATTGGTCATTTTTCAGGAGGTTTTCACTCTTATTACTGTCTCTTTGTAAGCATTTATTTTCTTTTATAGTCCAGATTTATATACATTTAAAAACATTATTCAACTTCACACTGCTTTCTTAGATATGTTCTTAATAAATTATATATTGGCTGTTATTTAATCTTCCCATTTAAAAAAAAAGTTTTTAGGGTTTGATTTGCTTTTCCCAACACAGTTGATTTTAAATAGTGTAATTTTGTAGAGTTATATGAATAAATCTATCCTGAATTTAAACAGATTTACTTTTAAATACAGGTCTTACAGATACTTGAATTATATGCTCGGGTATATGAAGAACTCCTGGCAATTCCTGTTGTAAGAGGAAGAAAGACCGAAAAGGAGAAATTTGCAGGAGGAGACTATACAACTACAGTAGAAGCATTTATATCTGCTAGTGGGAGAGCTATTCAGGTATCAGCCTGTTGCATAGATGACTATAAGCACAGTCCACGAGCAGATCCAGCCAGTTTTCTGTCATAAGAGAAGTAGACACTTGTGAAAACAAAAGTATGTAGTACAGCAATTATGGAAAACACTGGAGTTTCCTCAAAAAATTAAAAATAGAAGTACCATATGATCTAACAGTCCCACTCCTAAGGAAATGAAATCAGTATATTGAAGAGACATCTGCACTCCCATGATCATTGCAGCATTATTTTACTTAGCTAAGAAATGGACACAACGTAAGTGTCCATCAACCAATGAATAAAGAAAGTGTGTACATGTACACCGTGAATTGCTACCAGGCATAAAACAGAATGAAATCCTGTCATCAACATGATGGCACTGGAGATCATTATGTTAAGTGAAATAAGTAGAGCATAAAAAGGACAGGTACCACATGATCTCACTGAGGTGGAATCTAAAAAGGTTGATCTCATAGAAATTGAAAATAGAATTGTGATTAGTATAGACTGGGGAGATTAGCAGGTAGTGCAGGGTGGGGAAAGGTTGATTAGTAGGTACTAGGTTTTATAGTTAGGAGCAAGAAGTTCTGGTTTGCTATTATACAGTAGAGTATAGATAACAGTAATATATACTTCAGAATGCTATAAGAAAGGATTTTGAAGGTTTTTTTTTTTACCATAAATAATAAAAGAGGAGATATGTTCAACTTCCTTTAAACTTTGCACAATGTATACATGTATTAAATATCATGTTACCTCATTGATATGTACAATTTCTATGTTTTTAATTTCTATGTTTTTATGTATCTGTTTAAATGAATAGGGTGTGGTGGCTCATGCCTGTAGGCTAGGCAGAAGGATCTCAATTTTAAAGCCAGCCTGGGGAACATAGTAAGACACCATTTTAGAAACAACAAAAAAAAGCGTGTCATGTGCTTTCTAGGTCATATTTTAATTACAACACATATGTCCTGTTCTGTGAATTTCTTCGATCAGTTAAGTCATGATTTGTATTCTGAATTAACGAAAGCATATACTCTTTTTTTTTTTTTTTTTAAAGTAGAGAGAGACAATCAATTGTATTTATTTTTTCATTTGGCCTTTGTTTCTCCAACACTTAGTACTGTATGAGGTGCTGACGTTTGAACCCAGGTCCTTGGGCATGCCATGCAAGCGCCGTAACCACTGTGCTAGAGCTCTAGCCCTTTTTTTTAAACTTTGTAGATCAAATTATTCCTAAGAAAGGGCCTGCCCCAAGCAAACTGTGTGTAGCATATTTTGGCTAATCCTAGTCTGTTTTTAGATTAGTTATACTTATATCTTAAAACCTTATGTAAAAATGGGAGATAAAACAGGTGGGGGGGCATTTTAAAGCATTTGATCGCATAGTATTTATTTTCAAAGGAATAAGATATTATTAATTTTTTTTTTCTTTTAAAGAATGAGAGAGAGGAGAGAGTCAACTTTTTTTTTTCCCTTCAATGTGGCCCTTGCTTCTCTGACAATTATTGTGTATGTGGTGCTGGGGTTTGAACCTGTGGTCCCTGCACATGTCAGGCAAGCACTCCTACTGCTGAGCCACTGCTCCAGCCCCAAGATATTATTAAAATTAAAGCTTCACATATTTCTCTCTTTATTTTAGGGAGCAACATCACATCATTTAGGCCAGAATTTTTCCAAAATGTGTGAAATCATTTTTGAAGATCCAAAGACACCAGGAGAGAAGCAATTTGCCTATCAGTGCTCGTGGGGCTTGACAACTCGAACTATTGGTGTTATGATCATGGTTCATGGGGACAACATGGGCTTGATATTACCACCCCGTGTGGCCAGTGTTCAGGTAAAGAGAGTATTTCTATTTTGTTTATCATTTCCATTTATAAAATACAAGCCATACTAAACATTTTTAAAAATTATTTTTTGAAATGATTAGTATAGGTTAAGTGAAATATGGTAGGTTAAATTAAAATGTACTTACTGTAGATAAGTGATGTGTGGCTAATTAGTAGGCATTATATGTAAATTATAAATCACAGATTGATTTGTGTTAAAATTAATAGTCAGTAGTAGATTTCTAGTCTTGAATATTAGGCAGCATAAATAGGTCTTCATTACTTCTATATATTGTTTCTTTGTGCTGGATTCTAGGTGGTGGTTATTCCCTGTGGCATTACAAATGCACTTTCTGAAGAAGACAAAGAAGCACTAATTGCAAAATGCAATGATTATCAAAGACGTCTACTCGGTGTTAACATTCGTGTTAGAGTTGATGTGCGAGATAACTATTCTCCAGGTTGGAAGTTTAATCACTGGGAGCTCAAGGTAAATTCTTTAGTTGTATCTTTTGGCCGGTACCCTCAATTTAGATTTTCTTTAGTCTGCATTTGTTTTTATAAAGCTTAAGGCTTTTCATTACTTTTTTCTATTTTGATAGTTATGAATTCTTTTTTTCTTCACATCAACCATGTGTTAAAATACAACTGGGAATACTCGACTCCTGTTAGAAGCCTAACTATACACAGGCAGGCAGAGAAATTCAGAAATGTCAAAAATTATATACCTTGTATATGTTCATTTCAAATTATAGTATGGGAGAAATCACAGAGGAGACATGAGTTTGGGGAATGGATGAATGAGGGTAGATCCTGGACTAGGATCGGCCGTAACTTAGTATCTCACTATGTCGGTATCCGGTATCTGGTATCCGTGTATGCATGAATATGTAACAACAAATGTCTCCAATATGTAAGACTGTGTCAAACAAAAAACAAAGCAAGCAAAAAAAAAAAAAAAACCCATGGATTGAGCACTGATACAGTTCAGTTGTAATAGTGATTTCCTAAAGTTTATTTTTTTTCTAAAATTAAAATAGTTTTTGTGGAAATTGGGCATGTAGCACTTGTCTAGCATGTAAGGGTCCTGGGTTTGATTCTTAGCACTGCTTTAAAAAAAAAAAAGTGTTTTGGGGGGGAACCTATTTTTATGATGTTAGAATAGAAATGGTCTTAAAGTCTTTAATTATCATTTGTAAATCTCATGTGGCTGGCATATTACAGTGTTTATTCCAGGAATTCATATAATGTAATTTGAAAATAAAACCATCAGAACAATAATTCATGGGCATCAACCAGCTGTCATTGTTATAACTAATATTAAAACATCAAAAAAGAGTTTCATACTTGAATTTTTAGACCTTATGATTTCACATCAGTTTGTTAATTTTTGTTTTAAAAAGCCCATCTAAATTCTGGTTAGATATTTAATATAACTCATTTATCACAGTGTCTTTAATAGATGATCTGTGCTCTTAATTCCATTTTATAAACTTATAAGATTTAATATTTGTTCTTTTCCTGAGACAGGGAATCTTAATTGGGTCTCGAAATTAGGAGTCAAGAATATATAACCTGCCAGGCATAGTGGTGCACACCTGAAATCCCAATAACTCATTGGCTGAGGCAGGCAGATCCCAAGTTCAAGGCCACCTTAGGCAGTTTAGCAGATTATATCTCAAAAAAAGCTCTGGGGTTATAGCCTAGTAGAAAAAATGCTCCTGGGTTCACTACCCAGAAGGGTGGGAAGAAAAATAAAATTTATAAGGTTACAGTGTAGGAAGTAGGATGAGAAAACATGGTGAGATTTCATCTCTAAGCATGGAAGATTGACAATATTGGGACCATTCCTAAAGTTGCTGATGATGATTTTTAAAAAATGGCCCCTGAAGTTAATCTGTGCTGAAAATCTATGTTGCTTCCCTTTTATGTAATGTAATTTCTCTTTTATATATTCTCTTACCTTCAGTGAAGACTTCAAAGATAGATATTTTCTCTATATAATTTTTCGTTAATTTCAGTCATTTTTTACTTAGAAATAGTTGGTATATGATGCCAGTAGCAGCTTCTCTAAACCATTTTATTCTTGACTGGGTACCAAATATTAAAAAAGAATCTTGTTACTGCCAACTTAATTAAAAAGAAAAAAAATGTCATCCATGCTCACTTCTGAATCCCTTCTCCGCCCCTTCCTCCTAATACTAACTTGGTTTTGTTCTCTATCACTTACCAGGCTTCCTTGATAGGACTGTTCTGTCTATGTGTGGGAGACATTCTTCCCATGAATTGGTTGTACTGCACCTTCCTTGCCTACATTCCTCAGGAAGAAAATAAAGCATCCAAGTTCTAAAGTTGATGCCTAAAATTTAAAAACACCAATAAGTTTCACTAGCTTGTGAAAAGTACTGATAGAGATTGAGCTCCAGGCTGTACTCAGGAAGTTTCGGATTTTGTAGCATTTCAGATTAGGAACACTTAGTGAAGTCTATGCAAATATTTCAAAATCTAAAACACTTCTGGTCCCAAGCATTTTGAACAAGGAATCATTTATCTTTGTCTTACGGCACATTGGGTTGTTTTTTTTGTGTGTGTGTGTGTGTGTGTGTGTGTACTGAGGATTGAACCCAGGGGCTTGTGCATGCTGGGCAAGCTTTCTAACTTTGGTCTACAAACCCCAGTCCACTAATTGTACTTTTTAGTATCATTTTATTTCCATTTAGTCCAAGCATTGGGGAAATCTCAAGCTATATTGATTTGATATGTGATTAACCTTGAAAAGTGTATGCATGTACATATGTATTCTGAAACTCATTCACATAAATACATGAGGTTTGGTTACTAGATCAGAGCCCATAATTTTTTTTTATTGTTTTGCTTTGCTTTTTAGAGCGAAAGAGAATTAATTTTATTTAGTTTATCATGTGGTTTTCGTTGCTTGACACTTTGCTGTGTATGTGGTGATGGGGTTCAAACCTGCATCCTCACACATGTGAGACAAGCACCCTAAGAGCTGAGCCACTGCTCCAGCCCTCCAGAGCCCATAATTTGTCTTTAGCCACCTCTGGTATTATGAAAATAAAAAGGGGAAAATAATATGACTGAATAAACTACTCTTTTCATACTAGGTTGAATGATTAAAACAATTTTGCGTTGCCACTGAAAAGAAAAAATACAATTCTTCTACAAGTAAATTTGTAACTAGTTACTTAGGAAAAAGCTATCCACAGAATATTTGCCTTCTCTATCTGGCTTTAGATTACCTTTCTGACTTTGACTTTATTATTCCCTTTCATATATCTTTTATTTTTCTTTACAGATATTCTTTCTGTTTTTCCATCTCTGCTATTTTTTTCTCGAAGTTGTAAAATGTTTTATTATGAAATAGTAATAAACTTACAGTAAAACAAATAGAGTATAAAGATTACTTTTTCTTCCTTGAACCATTTGAAAATCATATTCTAACCCATTGCCTTAACTGCCTACCCATGTAGGACATTCTCCTACGTAATCACTGTACGACTAATGAAGTCTGTCTATTAACATTGATACATTATTATCACCTAATTCTAGAGCCCAGGTTTTGTGAGTCATCCCATTTAGTGTCCTCTGTTGTGGAAGAATCTAGTTCAGAATGTGTTGGATATAGTTGTCGTGTCTCTTTCATCTCTTTTAGTCTAAAATATTTTGTCAGTTTTTCCTAGATTATCATCTTGACACAACACATTTCTCCTTAGCCTTTTTATTGATTTTTTTGGCCCCATGGTTTCCAGTAGTATTAAGTGGGTTATGACCTGTTACTATCATCATTGAGTTGATATGCAAAGGAATGCTGGTTTAATCAGTAGGAGCCCTTAAAGCTGGCTTTTCTGGCCTTTTGTCATAGCCCCTCATTCTTTGAGCAAATCTTTGTTTTTTGGAGGTGGGGCTTGAAGGAGCTTTCCAGGTGATTCTTACCCAAGCTACAGATACAGTTCTACCCAGAACTAGGGCTCCCCAACCAAAGCACACCATTATTGAGCAAAGAATGTACCAGTGTGTACTGATCCCCTTAGTGGCTTGGGGCATCTTTGGCATCAAGAGGCTTTCTCTGGGGTGGAGTGGTGGCTCAGCGGTTAGAGTGCTTGCCTAGAATGCGAAAGGACCTGGTTTCAAACCACAGCACCATATAAACAACTAAGAGTTGGAAAAACAAGGGCCAGATAAAAAAATAAAATTGATTCCTTCCTTCCCTTCCTCCCTCACTCCCTCCTTTCTTTCCTTCCTTCCTTCCATTCTTTCTCTCTTTAAAAAAAAAAAAAGGAACTTTGTTTACCTCCAGGTATTATGTGCTATTATGTGTAGGGGGGAGGGGATTGGGAGAGCCTCTCTATGAAATAGTAATAAACTTACAGTAAAACAAATAGAGTATAAAAATTATTTTTTCCTCCTTGAACCATTTGAAAATCATATTCTAACCCATTGCCATGAAGAGCTTCCATAGCTAAGAACCACTCGAGCAGTAGATTTTTTTCCTCATTTATTATTCAAGTATATTTCTATAATAGTGCAGTAATATTACCTGCCATTTTTTTGTTTGTTTACACTTTTGCTTTTTGGCTTATTTATCCTTGGTGGTAGCTGAAGCCATGGAATAAGTCTTTGCAACTGTGGAGACATGCGTGTGCCATTGTAACGGCCTTTTTTGTTTTATAGGGTGTTCCGATTAGACTTGAAGTTGGGCCACGTGATATGAAGAACTGTCAGTTTGTAGCTGTCAGACGGGATACTGGAGAGAAGCTGACAGTTGCAGAAAATGAGGCTGAGACTAAACTTCAGGCTGTTTTGGAAGACATCCAAGTGAACCTTTTCACAAGGTAAGACCTTAAAATTGTTTGTCTCTTGTCTTCAGATCCTATCCAGCCTCTCAGATCTAAAGGAATTTTGGATTGCCACAACTGAAAATAACCATTCCCCCTCTGAACTCCCAGCCTACTTAATTTGCCACTTTATTTATTACTTGTATTGTGGTTCTTTTCTAAGTGTTTTCTGTTCCCTACTAGCAGCAAGGGATTGTGTGTTGGACTAATATGGGTAAACTTTAGAACTAGACTTTTGTGGCATATAAATGTGAGCAATACTAAGGCATTCCCTCATTGGGTACTCATTGGTAGCACCTGGGCACCTTCTCAGCGATGTTAATTTAATTGGTATAGGGAGGGCTTGATGACTACCCTGTTAAAAACTCCCCAAGTGGTTATAATGTAGCCGAGATTGAGAACCTCTTGATTGGGTTTAGGGGCAGTGTCAGGATGGGGCGTTTTTAGAATCATAGATCTCTATGAAGTCTCCAATGTACCAGAAGATTGCTGTTATTAGTGTGGCACCCTATTTTCTTTCCTGCTCATCTAGAGAAGAGAGAGTAAGGCCACCATCACTGGGGATAGAGGCTAAGTTTGAGGGAATGTGGTGCCTGAATCTTATTTATTCTTCTGTCTTCTAATGTCCTGTGTTTCAATAAACTGGGAAAGAATGGAGTAATTTTATTTATTTATTTTTTTATTTTATTTTTTATTCATTTATTTTTATTAGAAGTATATAGAGAAAAAATTAAAAAATAATAAAAAAGAAGTATATAGAGATACAGTTGAGGGGGAAACATTATCAAAACAGTAGCAATCAATGTATATAAACTTTGTTATCCAGGGATAATGCCAAAGCATAGATAAACCACCTTGGGTTTCATCTGTTGCAGTTTCCCCCAGAACAACTCATATGTTAAATGGGTAGCCCGTGGAGGAATGACATGGGCTTCTGGGATGGTTCCCCCATCTTCCCAATCACCAGACTCCTATGAGTTCTTCATATATCCTCCCCCTTCCCCTCCCTACACCTCCAAGTATCCTAGAGAGCTATCCCCCTATTACTCTGAAAGTCATTCAATTTGAGGTTTTGTTAGGTTAGCCGTCTGCCCTACTGCTTCCCCATAAATTCTAGCATCAACAGATGAGAGAAACCATTAAGAATGGAGTAATTTTAATGATGATTTTCATGCCTGATTATGTGTT
>PVKS010017232.1:0-42328 GCA_004027875.1 Aplodontia rufa | reverse complement strand
AAAGTAAAAGGGGCTGGGTATATGGCTCAGTGGTAAAGCACCCCTGGGTTCAATCCCAGTACCACGTTTTTTTTAAAAAAAGCATACACATCACACATATAGTATATCCTCTGCTCACTAGAAAACTTTTAAATAAGAAGGGAAACGAAGTGCTTATCAGATTCAACATTTGTTTCCTGATGCCTGGGACATAACTTTCTCACAGACAAATGCACGTAAAATAACACGACAGTTCAACAAGAAAACAGAACCCAAAAACGTCGAACTCACTGTTCATGGAAATCCAGCATTGGTGGCTCAAATCGGATGGGCCTGCAATTACCCCGGTAGAGAGATAAACTGTAATTAAAAAGAAAAGAGTTTAAGAAGCAATTCTTCAAAAAACACATTTTCCCAAATAGTAGTTGGATGCTTGGCTTCAGTACTGAGAAAGTATCATTAAAGAAAATGGGGCCTAATATTTTATTAGTAATGTGCACTGCCTTTTTTTAAAATTAGAGGAAACCAATGAATGCTGTGCCTTCTTATAAATAAAAAAAATTTAAAAATGGGAATTTTCTTTTAATCAATGGTATGCGAAAATAGAAAATGCTCATGTAGACAGATTTGGCTGATATATTAACAATATACTTTAATATGTGTCCTTGGATGTCTGAACATGTATGATGAAGAGTAAGTAGTGAATACAATTATGTGTGCTTGGCAGACATCTGGAGGCAAAATCACTATCACACCCGTAACTGCAGTGGTAAAGAACTACACAAAATCACCACCACACCATTACTACAGTGGTAAAGAACTACACAAAATCACCACCACACCGTTACTACAGTGGTGAAGTACTACACAAAATCACCACCACACCGTTACTACAGTGGTGAAGTACTACACAAAATCACCACCACACCGTTACTACAGTGGTGAAGTACTACACAAAATCACCACCACACCGTTACTACAGTGGTGAAGTACTACACAAAATCACCACCACACTGTTACTACAGTGGTAAAGAACTACACAAAAATTTTGCAGCAGATATTTCTAAGAGCTTGGGATGGGGCAGTGGCTCAGGAGTATTGCACTTACCAGGACCTGGGTTTGAACCCCAGCACCATGTAAACAAAGAAGAGTCAGAGCAACAAAATCCACATAAAACTGATTTTCCCTTTACCTCTCCCTCTCATTAAAACAGAAACAAAGACAAAGAAATTTCTAAGAGCTAAAACACGTATTTAATCTGGGAGTCTGCAGCACACTCATCTACCCCGCCTGACACTACAGGCAGCTGCAGACACCGACAGGGCAGGACCCAGCACTGTGGTGAAGTGCAAATGGCCCTGGGGCAGGAGGGGCTGCCCTCCAGAAGCCAGCTGCTTACACACCCGGAAGTCAGAAATGCAGTCAGCCGCTGAAGTTTCAAAGGGAGGTTTGGGTCTTTTAATCTTAAGACATGATGCCAGAGCAAAGCTCATTTGTGAGGCTCAAGTGCTTTACTTTCATCATAGCCGAGTTCACAAGAACACAGCTTCCAAATGATACAGCAATTCCATTCAAGATGCGAAGGAAATACATCAGAAACAGACAAGGACACTCACAATATGTAGGAAGTTTGCCTTTAATTCAATCTTGCTGATGAAATACCCCTGATTAGCAGAAGAACTGAGTTGAAAGTAAGAGTCCAAATGTACTTTTAGCCCTAGGAATTTGGACTCTTCCTCTATGCTGCTGGATAATCACTCTCCACATAGACGAACAGAAAAGATGATGCAGAAAAGAAAGAAAAGATCAAATGTAAGATTACACTTTACTAAAGACACTGGGACAAGAAAGCAGTCCCTTGCCACACAGCTGCCACATGGCTGGAGGTAAAAACCTCTCCCTTGTACTTTATATCCTTCTTCGGGCATGACACAGCTTTGGCTCATTGTACACAGGAAATGCTGTTCGGTACATCTGTTTTAACAGTGTTAAACTCAAAATCACAGAAAATCTGAATAAAATCAAGAAAAAATAAGATGTGTTACATAAAGTAATCATCTAAGTTATTAATTCACATATGCAAACATGGACTGTGACAGATGTTAGAGGTACAAACAAGATTAAGAAACAGTTTTTACTTCTCACAAAACCAAGAGTCACTCTTCAAGTTGCAAATGTTTGAAGTGGTCAGGCAGGGGAAAAAGTGCACACCCCAGGGGAAAAAGTGCACACCCCTTCTTTCAGCATAAAGATGTTGTGGGATATAAAGATCAATCAAGCCAGACACAGTGGCACAAGCCCATAATCCCAGCAAATCGGGAGGCTGCGAAAATCTTGAACTCCAGCCCAGCTTCTGCAACTTAGCAAGACCCTTTTGCAAAAGCGAAATTAAAAAGAGCGGGATGAGCCCAGTGCTTGCTTTGCATGCGCAAGGCCCTGGGTTCACTCCCAGGACTGTAAACAAACAGAACAAGCAAATAAAAAATAAAGACAGCGTGGGTGCTATGATTAGAACAGAGAGCTCCTCTTTTAGAGACACAGAGGCCAAGACCTGAATGGTGGAGACTGAACAAGGTAGGGATGCACCTGGCAAGTGGAGAACAAGGAGGCAGAGGGACCAAGAGCAAGGAAGGACAAGAGGAGGGAAGGAGTTGACCTCCCGCAGGAGCATGACCTTTATTTCACATTTAACAGTGTTTCCAGCAAAGTGACATGACCTCACACATTTCAAAAGCTTATTTCTGGCTACTGTGTGAAGGACAGATTGCCAGGGCCCAGGGTGGGAAGTAGGGAAGTGCTGTAGGACTTCAAGCAAGAGGTGAGCATTGTCATGGTTTACAGGTGACCACAAGGGAAGGAGTGGAAGCAACTGTTTTCATAAAATATTTGGGAATTAGAGGCAACATATTATGCCTATGGCTGGAATTTGGACTGTAAGAGGTGAAAAAGAAAGGAATCAGGATGAGTTAGTAAGATTTTGACTGGACACCTAGCTGTGACAGGGAGGAGTAGATGGGAAGATGTTCAACAGTATTTAAATGTTTCAGACATCTACATTTGAGAAGACTCATCTAGATGGAGCTGTCGAGCAGGTAGGTGGACACACATGACTACTGTGTACATAATGTTACTGATTTTCCTGTGCTGATCTTAGAACCAGTCACCCTAGCAAGTTGATTTAAGTTTGTCTAGATTCTTTTAAGATTACTCCACTGGTGCTGGATGAGCACTCTCCTGGAGGATCCCTGTAGACAAATAATCTGCAAGTAACAAAAATTCTACTTCCTCTCACATTCTTAGATTTAAAAAAAAAAAAAAGCTTCATACTAAGTTTTCCCATAAAATACTCCACAGAAGTAGGGCCCATCAATTTTTACTCTGATATTTACAGAATACTCAGACTATGAGAAAGAGGATATAATGCATAAAAGATGAACCTCTCATAAATAAATGGGTATTTCAGAACAATAGCAGATCCGCATCTACAGAACACCTGAATATTTAAGTGGGTCAATAGAAGCTGACACAGGCATAATCGTGTTGAAGCAGTCACATAGCTGCTATGTATCCACAGCTGACAGACGGGAAGTGCTGCCTATTTACTCAAAGAGGGCACAACACCATCTAGTGCTTTAGTAACCAAAAGCAAATGTTTGCAAACAAGTAATGTTGAAAAATGGGGGAGGATAAGTGACCCTTTCCGCCAAGTCCCCAGCAGCAGTATTGGAGATTCTGAGATAACAACGCATGCTGTTAAGCTTTCTGCAATGACTGTATTTGTTCTGAAACCCCACAACACTGATTTTAATTGTTTTTGCTAAAATATTATTTATTTGGGGATAAGGAAATGAACAAAGACTTTTCTAACTTCAAGCGAGGAAGCAATTGGGGAGATACACAAAATCTGTGGGAAACAGTCCTCGCTGCGTGACGAACTATCAGGTCAAAGCTAAGCAGGCAACTCCCAAATGGAACACGGGACTTTCTAGGAGCTCCAGGCATTTACGTAAACCAGGAAATTGAGAATGTCTTCCTGGGATCAGTTACTACCTAAACTAAAAGCACTCTTTGGCCCAGTGTTTCTTTGAAAATGGTCTGTGGTTCAGCTGAACCTAGAACAGCTGGAAGACTTGTGGAAATGCAGACCACAGGGCTCCACCCGCAGAATCTGACTCCCACACCAGCACACAGAGCAAAAACCTGTGTTCACAACATATGCTTCCATTTGCGAATGACTACCTTGCATCTTGATGGACAGACAACCACGACAGCCACAAGGAGAACTTCCAAAGCCACCAAGCTTCAAGTGGTTCCAAATACGGTTTTTATTATAGAGATAGCTGAATGCACAGTGACTCAAGAGAAACGCACAGGACTTCTACAAATACTGGGGACTTTCAATTTTCATTTCCATAATGACTAATAATGCTGACAGCTTTTCATTAGTTTATTGCCCAACTAGGGGTGTGTATGTGTCTTTTGTTTTGCTTTGCAGTGCTGGGGATTGAACCCAGGCCTCACAGATGTTAGGCCAGTGCTTTCACCACTGAGCTATATCCAAGCCTCAATTAGTTTTCTTTAAAAAAAAATAAAAAGTGTCTGTTCAAAGTTTAAAAACTGGGATGTTTGTCTCATTAAGACATAAGACGCTGGGCTGGAGCTGTTGCTCGGCAGTTACGGCGCTTGCCCGGCATGAGCGAGTACACGGGTTCAAGCCCCAGCACCCACATACACAACTAAGTGTCACAGCAATGAAAGCCATGTGAAAAACTCAATAAAAATTGATTCGCTCTGTCTCTCTCTCTCTCACACTGTCCTACTTTCTTAAAAAAAAAAAAAAAAGACATAAAAAGACGTAAGATGCTTATCCTAGATATGTCATTTTTTGGTCTGATACTATGAACACTTTCTCCCTGAACCTGGCTTATCTTTTTCTATTCTTAATAGTATCTTGAAGAGTACAGGCTTTTAATTCTGATGAAATCAAATTTATTATTTTTTAATAGTATGCACTTTTAATATCTTAAGAAAAATTTGACCAGGTTGCAAATCATTCTATCTAAAGATTTACATTTTATTCTAAAAAAGTTTTATTTCTTCAGCTTTTGTATACACGTGTATTGCTGTCCATTTTAAATTAATTTAGAGGCATGGTGTGACCGAAGGGTTAAAGTTCCTTTCTGGTTCTGTTGCATCTAGCAGGTCTCGTATTGTGTGTATAAAGACCACGACTGCCACTGTAAGACCTTGGCACATTCTGTCAAAAAGTTTTAAACTACATCTTCAAAATACGTGGTTTAAGATCTTCAATTTAGTTATTGTTTTTGACACTTGTTCAAGCTAATCTAAGTGCTTTACATTTCCACATAAGTTTTAAAGATAGCTTGTCAACGTCTACAAAATTGTCCATTGGAATTTTAATTGGAATTGCATATCATCTAAAATTCATCTGGGAAGAATGGACACCTTAACAATTTCCCAATCTATGAACACAGAATTTCTCAAAATGTATAGGGCTTCCTTAAATACACCAAGTAATATAATTTTTAGAGTGCAGATCTCAAAATTTTGCAAGTTACTCCCAAAGTATGTTTTTTATGCTGCCGTAAATGGCATTTTTCAATATCATTTTGACTTCTGCCCTTGTTATAAAGAAACTGAAGTTGTTTCTGATTGTTGATCTTATTAATTCACTTCTTAGTCCTCTTGGCTTTTCTGGTGCATTCCTTAAGATTTTCTACGCACATGGCTGTGTTGTTTGGAGACATCACACTTTTCCTTCCTTTCTCATCTATGCAGCCTATTTGGTTCCTGTCTTCACGTGGCGACTGGTCCAATGCAGCACAAGTCTGAACGGAAGTGATGAAAGTGAGAGTCTTGTCTCTTTCCCAATCTCAGCCTTCCCCATCAAGTACCACGTGAGCTCTCATTTTTCCACAGTGCTCTTTATCACGTTGGAGAAATTCTCTCCGAGCATTTTAAGGATAAAAAGACGCTGGATTTTTTCATGATTTTTTTCCTACATCTATTCAAATAATTATGGAGGGTCTGCCCTTTCTGTTAGCCAGGGAAAAGTGGACTGGTTGGCTTTCAATGTTGACTGATTTTGCCTTCCTGGGATAGACCTTTTTTGGTAGTAATTTATTTATTATCTCTCTTGTGTATTTCTAGATTTGGTTTGCTAGCATTTTGTTCAGGATTTCTGGACACATGTTCATAAGAGATCTGGTCTGTGGTCTTCTAGCGATGCCTCCAGCGGTCACCCGCTAGTGTCTGGGAGGACCCTTCCTCCTCCCCCTTCTGGAGGGGCTTGCGTAGGACTGGCTAGTGGTGTTTCTCCCCTCAGTGTCTGGCAGGACTGCCAGTTAAGTCACGTGGACCTGCAGTTTTGTGGAAATGTAACAAACTATGACTTCATGTCTCTAATACGTACAAGAAAACTGGTATTTTCTAACTGTCCCTTGGTTAGCTTCGGTAATTTACGTCTTTCTAGCAATGTGTGCACTTTTCTCAGTTGGCAAATTTGCTGGAATAAAGAGGACTGTAATTTTCTTTACTCACTGAGTGTCTGTGAAGTAGTGGTGACACCCTTTCACAAGTGACTTTGCGTGTGTGTTCTCCATTTTCTTAACCAGATTTCTCCCCTGTATTATGCTTTTCAAAGAATCATTTTCTATTTACATGGTTTCCCCCACTTTCTATTTAACTGATTACAAATATGTCTTTTTTTTTTTCAAAGAGACGGGGGCAGAGAGAGAATCAATTGCATTTATTTTTTCATCTGTTTTCTGTTTCTCTGACACTTAGTTATATATGCGGTGCTGAGGTCTGAACCTGGGTCTTCATGCATGCCAGGCAAGCACTGTAACCACTGAACCAACACTCCAGCCCCTGTCCTTTGTTTTCTTGCTATTTAGTTTGAAGTTGATATTCTTTTTCTAAATTAGAAATGTTCATCATTGGTTTTAAATTTCTTCCTTGCCTGAAACAGGCTATAAATTTCCATTGAAGTACTGCTTTGACTCATTCTGAGAAAACCTAGATGTGCCATTCTAGAGACTGTGTACCCCGCTCCGTTCACATGTGTACCCACCTCCAGTGTGACTGCATTTGGAGAGAGGATCTGCAAGGAGGTAACCAAGAGATGGTCAGCACAGGGATGCTGGTGTCACATGCATCAAGAGGACATGCAGTGCACAGCACAACAGCCAGGAGAGAGCGCTAATGGAAACAGTGCTGGCCTGCCGCTCCACTTCCAGCCTGTTGTTTATGCCACCCAGCCTGTGGTATTTGATTATAGCGGTCCAGCCCAGGCAAACTAAGATATGTTGAATTTTTATTTTCAAAGCATTTCCTAATTTCTCTTGTGGTTTCTTTAACCATTAACTATTCATTTAAAAGTTTCAGGCCTAATTTTCCATTTCAAATTAGAGATTTCTGGATCTCTAAGTTAAACATTGGTGTGATCTGAGGACATAATCTGTAAAGCCTGTTGTTTGGGGTATAGTATTGTACCTATTCAGTCAAGTAGGTTGATAATGCTATTCCAAGCTCCACCGTTTCTGATTTTCTATCGCTTACTGACTGCTGAAATCTCCTACTGCAACTGTGGATTTGTCTACTTTCCCCCTTTAATTTTATTCATTTTTCTTTATATACTTTGAGGATCCAATATTGGATTTCCCTAGATTCAGGTTGTCGTATCTTCCTGGTCTCTTTCATAATCTGGTAACATTCCCTGACCTGAAGTCTACTTGGAGAATAACACACTACCCCAACCCTTCTTAGGATAAGCACCTACCTGACCCTCACACCTGTCTTTTACACTTACCCAACCTTGTACTTAAAGTGCATTTCTTGGGGCTGGAGTGGTGGCTCAGTGGTTACAGTGCTTGCCTGGCATGCTTGCCACATACACAAAGAAGTCTTGGAGCAACGAAAGCCACATGAAGAACTAAATAAAGTTGATTTTCTCTCTGTCACTGCCCCTCTCTCTTAAATACAAATAAAGTGCATTTCTTCAAAAATCAAAGACTACTGACCAACAGGGAGAAGACGTTTGTAGTACAGGATGGATGCCTCTACTATATAAAGTATTAAGAAACGAAAGACAAAAGCCTTGTTGAAACTGGGTACAGGAGACAACAGCAAAAGGTAGCAAGGGACGGAAGTTAGTGGAAAGACCTCGCCCATGACTGCAAGGGAGCGCCACGTGGGGACACAATCTCTGACCCACCACACTGGCAAAAGTTAAAAACTATACTACATTCTGTTGGAAAGGCTGTGGGTAAAGGGCACCCATTCAAGTCGTTGAGGGCACTTAAATCGCACACTTTTGAAAGAGAATTTGGCAACACCTAACAAAACTACACCTGCATTTATTTATGACTCATCAATCTAGTTCTAAGAATTTATCCTAAATGCATTTACTTATTTGATAAATAAAAATTGCATATTTATGGAAATCCACACACAGTGTGGAATGGCTATAACTATCTAATTAACACAAGGATTACCTCCTATGGTTATGTTTAAAAAATGAGAACATATACTTTCTGAAATTTTCCAGTTCGTAACAGGCAGCTGCTGTACAGCAGATCTCAAGCTGATTCCTCTAGTTACACCGAGATTTTGTATCCTTTCACTTAATTTGCCTATGCACCCCCACCACCACCACTAGTGATCATGGTTCTACCCTGGAGCCCACAGGCAAGTGAGGTTGTACAGCATCTGTCTCTCTGGGCTTGGCTTATTTCCCTTGACTTTGCAGCCTCCAGTGTTCATCTGGTACTACAAATGACAGGCAGAATAGTATTCCACTGTGTATGTAACACATTTTCTTTGTCTGTTGATGGCCACTTAGTTTGCTTCTGTATCTCAGTTATTGTGGAAATGCTCCAACAGATGTGCAGGTGACTCTGATGTGCTGATTTTGTTTCTTTTAGATATATACCTTTAGCCAGGTGCTAAAGCCATGCCACTGCCTGTAATCCCAGTGACATGGGAGGCTGAGTAAGGAGGACTGCCAAGTTCAAAGTCAGCCTTAGGAACTTGCCAAGGCACTAAGTAACTGAGCAAGACCCTGCTTCAAAATAAACAATAAAAAAAGGGCTGGGGATGTGGTGGAGAGGGAGAGGGAGAGGGAAAAGGAGGAGGAGGAGAAGGGGGAGAGGGGAGAGGGAGATCCCTTTAGTGGAACTGCTAGGTCACATGGTAGTTTTATTTTTAAATAATTGGTTTTGGTACTGGACTTTGAATCCAGGCGCTATCCCCAGCCCTTTTTATTTTATTTTATTTTTTAAAGAGAGAGGAGAGGGAGGGAGGGGGGAAAGAGAAAGAAGCAATCAACTTTATTTAGTTTTTCACTGCTCCGACACTTAGTTGTGCATGTGGTGCTGGGGTTTGAACCTGGGTCTTCACACATGCTAGGCAAGAGTAATATTGCTGAGTCACTGCTCCAGCTCCACAGGGTCTTGCTAAATTATTGAAGCTGGCCTTGAATTTGTAACTCTCACCTCAGCCTCCCCAGTCGCTGGGATTACTGGCATGCGCCACCATGCCTGGTTATTTTTAAATTTTTGAGGAACCTCCACATTATTTTTTGTAATAGTTGTAGTAATTTACATTCCCACCAACAGCAAACCAGTGCTTTTTTCCACAATTTTATCAACAGTTGTTATCATTTATCTTTTTGCTAAGTCGTTCTAATAGTTGTGCAGTAAGGTATCACTGTATTTTAATCTGCATTTCCCTAATGATTAGCGATGCTGAGCATCTATCCTATACTGTTGGTCATTTCTAAACACATTTTCAACAATACAAATTACACCTGAATTAGTCACGGTTGTAGGAATTTACCCTGAAGATAACCTTGAGGTTATTCTATGAAGCACTGCATTGCAAAATACTGGCAACAAGCAAATTGTTCCTATAAAGAATGAGTGGGTGAATAAATGATAGCACGACTTTTTTAAAATGGGGGATAAACTCCCCAACTGCAATAGATGAATCAAATTTCACTTGAAATGTTCATAACCACCATGAAGGTGAGGGTGTGATGGAAGAAGAATGGAAAGAAAGAAGAAGCCTGCAGAAGAAAAGTGAAGAAGGCTAAAACCCACGTGAATCAATATTTTGACAATACGCTCCAACGAAGAAAAAGATGTTCGAAATAAACTAACTCTACTCTAATCAGTACGTCTATTTTCCATAGTGGTACAGGTTAACAATTCTGAGACTAACATGCATATTTTAGAACTAAGCAAATCAGTAGACGTACCATAGACAACTGGAGTCAAATTTCTCATTGTTGCAGAGCAGATAAAAACAGAAACAGGAAGAACAGAACACTGTGGCCCTGTATTAAAACTGGAGGAATCAGGAACAACTCAGGGATTTATACACTCAGAAATAAATGTGTTAACATACATTGTACATATATACACTTTGCGGAAAATGGGTATTGCAGGGCCAGGGCAGGAAAATCACAAGATAAGCCTGGAGCATCCTAAAATGCTGGAGAGTAAGGAGGTGTTCTGGGAACAACAAGCACACGGACGACACGGAGACCTGACACACATGATTCTCAATGTGCAAATGAGGGCAAAATAACCAGACAAAAAATGAACATCCTACTTCCAGTAGAGTGCCAAGCAATGAGGGAATTTTAGAAAATCATCACAGTAATAACTATTTCAGGCAAGAATCACCAACCAGGATCTCAAACTACTTCTCTGAATTACAAAAGAGAAATGAGCAAATGGCACGTGCTTCCCGAGAGGCGCACGGAGAACAGACTTCAGTGATATTCTTGCCCAAAATGCACAGACTGAGTCAAAAAACTGGAAATGTCCTAAAATCTGATTCTCTCCTATTGTACAAAACAGCCCCTCTTCTTTAAAAATGTCAGTTATAAAAGACAAGAAAATCAATTGTTCCACAAAAAAGATGAAAAATTAAATATGAGGGCTTGAACCCTTGATCACAAATTTCCTTTCTAAAATGAGATATTAACAATTGAAAAACTTCAAATAAGATCTACAGATTAAATAACAGTGTGCGTCAGTGTTACTTTCCTGATTTTGTTAAGCGTACTGTGTGTGGTCTGTAAAAAATGTCCATGTCTGTAGGAAATACACCCTGAAGAATTCAGGAGTAAAGAAGCAACATGTCTACAACCGATTTTCGAGTGATCGGGAACAATTACATGCAGCGTGTACACAGAGAAAGGCAGCGAGGGCAGGAGGGAAGGAAGGAGCTGGAAAGGGAGCACGGCATGAACAAGGAAGTGTGAAGTGGGGAAAGGGAACATGGGAATTCTCTGTACTATGTCTGCATCTTTCCTCTGAAATTATCTCAAAACAAAAGGTAAAAATTAAATAAAAATCTAAACTCAAAGCCCACGTCTTGTACAGAGCACACACCTGGATCCGGCCTTTGAAACAGTCTACAATGCTGCTGAGATCACGCTCACTGCGCGATGTGGTGTGGCTGGCTTTCGGCCTGCCGTGTTGCCATGTGTCTCTTTTTTCCCATCTGCATTTGATTCGTTTTGTTCTCGTTTTATGCCTTTTCTTAAAAAATAAAAAAATCAACTAAGTATTCTTTTAGCATAACATTTTAATTCTGACTAGTGATCTTTTTTATGGCCTTAGTGTTTCTTCCAGGACTTATTTCTTTTTGCCTTCACCACCTGGCATATCATGTCAGAACCTCACAGTTCTTTATCCAGTTCTCCTGTGTTTTGCGCTGCTATTGTCACACATGTAATATACGCTGTTCCCCAAGGTTTTTAAAATGTTGTTGTTATTTATTTTCAAGTTTGTTATTTAAAATTTATAATTAGAAAAAGTTTCATGTTTGTCCATATGTATTTAACTTTTGTGTGGTCTTCACACTTGCTGGATCTATTTTCTCACCTGCAATGGGTTAGCCACCTTCAGGCAGTCTGCCAGCCACAAATTCTCTTAGTTTTCTCTGGAACTGCCTTCACTTTTGGAGGATATTTCTGCTGGACACAGCACTCTGGGTTGACAGTTTCTCCTGGTATGTAAAGGATGCCATTTCTTTGAACAATATCCAGACTCAGACTGCCCTCACCAGTTCCAGCCAGTTCCTAGACTCAGGGGGAAGAGGTTTCCATGCTCCCCATGATATGGCTCCCTTGTGCCAAGAAGCGGTGGAGCCACACCTGGGGGGCTGGAGCATGGAGGGGAGTAGGAGCCTTGCCTTTCATACTACTTACTATCTGTGGCTTTCCTCGCTGGCCGCTTGTCTATCTCTGGTTTTCAGGAATTTGAGTATAATGTGGCTTGGTGCGGTTTCCTCTGTGATACTCTTGCTTTGGATTTACTGGGGTTCTGACAGTTCCCGCACCTCTAGGAGCTCAATTTCACATATGTTAGATTGCCTACTCTTGTAGCAGGGATGGTTCATTCTTTTTCTAGTCATTTTCTTCCTTGCGTTTCATCTGAATTACCTCTGTTACTCAGTCTTCTAATTCACTGAGTTTTTCTTTTATGTTTGAGTTGCTGTAAACTCTACCCAGTGACATTTTCATTCCAGGTATTTTTCAACTCTGGAGGTTTTGTTTTGTTCTTTTTCATTCTGTCCACTCCCCTTCACTATGTTCATGTTTTCCTTTAAACCACAGAACACCTAGAAAAGATATTTTAAACCCACTCTGGGAGGCCAAGCATCACCTTGCTGCCACCAGTGATTCAAGATAAGCCCCTGCAGCAGCGGCTGTGGAAAACGACATCCGCTAAACCCACCTGGGGTGGCTCTAGCACTGTGGAAGCCAGGGGAGATGGGAACTCCTGTTCAGCTGTCAACCCACTGAGACAGAGCCACAGGGCAGATAGCTTGAAGGTGGTGGCTTCCCAGGTCTAAGCAGCTTTGGTCAATAAATGTTTCTGCATTCATTTTAAGCCCTTTGAACAATATCTAGACTCTGACCCCCCTCGCCAGTTCCAGCCAATTCATAGATGACTCAGTGGGAAGAGGTTCCCATACTCCTGATGACATGGCTCCCATCTGCCAAGAAGCAGCGGAGCCACACCCGGGTAGGCTGGAGCATGGAGGGCAGCAGGCATCTTGGCTGGGTGAAGCCTGCCATGCCAGCATGGGCCTGAGGCCCGGGGAGAGAGGGGAGGCATGGTGTGCCAATCCATTGCACTACAGCAGCCAGGCCTGGGCCTGGTGCAGATGCCTACTCCACACAGCACTGCAGTCCCAAGCCTTGACCACCCACTTCCCCAGGAGCAGTGGGGATGGAAGAGAGGCAGACCCCAATGGAGCCTGCAGGGCTAACCAACAGCATTGGTACTTTTCCAAAAGCTGATTAGCATAAATCTGAACCAACAGTGTTGACCCAAGTACTGTAGCACTCTCAGGCAGCAACCCCTATTGTGTCCCCTATTACCCTACCAGCTCTCTCTTTTCTCCCCACATGAAAAAACCCTGTTCGTGTACACTCATTCTTCCTCATCTGTATTGGAACTTGCAAGACAAGAGCCCAGAAAGAAGAAATTGGCAGTGAGCTGAGATCTGTTGCAACACTGGAAGGCACAGCCCCTCATTAAGAGCTGCAAGAAGCCACTCTCCAGCTTTGCCTGCTGACACTGACACACACTGGCAGGCATCCCCTGCTAAACTGGCTTCTTCAACTACAGAAACCTGCAGCTTACCAGACCCCACCTGGCAGCAGCAGAACAGGAACTCTGGTCTCACATCACCATTAGTGAGGTCAAGTCATCTACTCACAGGAGCTTACCGCTATCTGCTGCTGTATAATATAAAGCAACCCATTTCTCGGCTTAAATTCACTTTGTAAGTCGCTATACCTATCATCAACTTACTAGTCTCCAAGATTTATGCACAATAGTACCATTTTCCCACATGTGCACTGAAGGCTCCACAGCAAGAAAACAAATCAAAGTATAAACCCAAATGAAATTTTAAAAAACAAACTTTTCCACAAAATTTAAAAGACATTAGTCAAACTGCAATTTAGCAGATTTTAACTGCCATTAGGAAAGACAATTCCAGGGTTGGGTATTTAGCTCAGTGGCAGAGCATCTGCCTAGGGCACGCACAAGGCCCTGAGTTCCACCCTCAGCCCTGAAAAAATTAAAAAGAAAAAGACAATTCCAGGGCTGGAGTGGTGGCTCGGTGGTTGCCCGGCATGCGCAAGTACACAGGTTCAAACCCCAGCACCCATGAATACAGCTAAGTGTCAGAGCAACGGAAACCATGTGAAAAACTCAATAAAAATTGATTCTCTCTCTCTCTCTCTTTCACTGTCCTTCTCTCTTAAAAAAAAGAAAATTAAAAAAAAAAAAAAAAGACAGACAATTCCATGGAGGCTGGAGCTAAACCCAGGAAAGGTAGCCAGGCTCACATCTTAAATCCAGCAAAGGCACAGCAATACATTGTCTAGGGCACCCACAGATGTATGTGGGGAATGGGGTGGGGGGGAGGAAGGATAGGGAGAGATCTAGGGAGACAATCAACAATGTAGCATACTCTTTACCCCCCTGAGATTCCAAATAATACACAATCATTCAATTCTGGAAAATTCACAGTCTAAGCCTTTACATCACTCATAGGGTGAAATATAGACAAATCAAGTGACTGGGGTGTGGGTGATGTGGGGGTAATTCGGGTTTAAGAACAAATGCACATCATATTGTTATTTTATATGCATTTATGAGTACAATAACTCAACTCCTTAATAAAAAAATTTTTAAAAGACAATTCCAAGTTTTAGATCCCACCATAATCTTTTAGATGCTCATGGTTAATTGCAGACAACTGAAATGGTTGTCAAAAGAAACCTTTGCCACCTTAACTTGAAAAGTATTCTCCAACTGATGAGTTTTGGCTTATTTTCCAGGTTATGAGAAAGAGACACTAGAAAACTTGAAGATTAGAAGAACTTGGCTCTTGACAGTACTAACTACTTGTACACACATAAACACACACCCTTTTTCTTAAGGCCATAGAGCTGATGAACAAAGAACATTGTGTTGTGATCCCTACTCACCAAGGGTTCCACAATCTTAAAAAAGACCATCCACAGCCAGGCATGGTAGCACACACCTATAATCCCAGAGACTTGGGAAGCTAAGGCAGGAGGATTGAAAGTTAAAAACCAGCCTCAGCAATCTAAAAAGGCTCTGCCTCAAAAACATAATTAAAAAAAAAAAACAAAGAAAAAGGCTAGGGATGTAGCTCAGTGATAACGTGTTCCTGGGTTCAAACCCTAGTGCCAAAATCATAATCATCATCATCATCATCCATAAATGGTGGCCTTGTCACAAAATATTAATTAATACTAATGCCATCATAGTTTTTGACATTCAACTGAAACAGATGAAACACTATATGCACATCCTCCACCATCATAACATGCAACCAGCAACATTTTGTTTTTAAGAGAGAGACAGAGAATGAAAGTCAGCTTCATTGAGTCTTTCATGGGGCTTTCACTGCTCCAAAAGCTCCAACACTGCATTATGTACGTGGTGTTAGGGCTCGAATCTGAGTCCTCACGCTTGCCAGGCAAGCGCTATAACTGCAGAACCACTGCTCTAGCCCAACCAGCAACTTTTACAACAAAATTTTCATGTAAAATTGTTAATTGTATTCTTTTTTTAAAAAATTTAGGGTAATTAAAAAACAGAAGCACAAAAGAAACATATCCTAGAATATTCTATTTTTCATAGTTTTTACTACCCACAATCCTGAGTTTGAAAGCAGACGCCCTTTCCTTTGCAGAATGTCCTGGAAGCTCTTAAAGCCAGGCTCACCCCAAAATTAAAGGAGAGTTTAACAACAGAATAGGAAACCTAGCATCATTGCCATACAATCAATCTAACACCTAGAAAACCATTTCGCTAGCCAAGCTTTTCATGATACAAATTCCCTGGGCAGGTTAAGTTTCATTCGGAGAATGAGAGTTTTGATTCAGAAATCAAATATGGGCAATATAAGATAGGATGGGCTGAATCTAGTCCCTTATGGGGAAAACCAGAGGTACAGCACCTGGACTAAACAACTGGGGAACACAAGGAAGTGAGAGATGAAGGGCCAAAAGCACCCATCCTCTGCCGCCCTGGATGTGCCCTGAAGAGAGCAAGTCCCAGGCAGAAGGCAGCTTCATCTCTACCGTGAGCTGGGCTGGTGGACTACTTAGAAGATCACAGGGGCACCATGTGGAGCATGTGCTGGAGGTACAGCTCCCACCTCCCCAAATAAGCCTTCAGGCTGATAGTACCTGGCCAGAGTGGCCTCTCCCAATGTGCTGCTTTCTTGTCACTTCACTGACACATGCTCTACACCCACATCAGAAGTGGTGTCTCCACTATCCTCCAAGACCCCTGAAGAGGGTAGCATATCCATAACTCCAGCATGACGGGGACTTCCAGCAACTGAAAGCAGGCTGCGCACACCTCGCCCTCCCCGGCACCCTTTCACCCGCTATTCGCAGTCAGGACAACTTCCTCCTGTGCACCTCAATGCCTTCGCTACTCCTCCAGAGCTTTCCTCTCTAATTCCTTCTAAATCTTTGTTCCTCTTTCCAAATGCTGGCTAGTATGGAAAACACAGCAAACACTCGAAGGTTCCATATTCAATGAGGCTGAACGAGTTCTCACGACAACATGGCCACTCTAACTGTGAACATATCCCTTGCTTCTCAGAGTCTCCGCTCCTGAGCATGTCTCATAAGGGGGCTGAACAAGATGATCTGTTAGGGTCTCTTGTATTAGAACATCTCTGATTATATATTAGCCTTCATCCTAGTTAAATGTCCAAACCCAGATCCAAACTCTGACACTGACAACAAATAGCTTACTTTTCAACTGAAAAAAAAAGGCTTACAATGTCTATTGTTATGTTAGACATATTTCATTTTATATTTTTATTTCATGCTGTTTTACATATACATTTTCTTTAAATTATTATTTAAATGAGGGCTCTGGCAGTGCTTAGACTGTACAGAACTGTCCCACATAGAAAAAGAGGTGGCTAAATTCTTCCAGCAGAAAGCCTGCGTTCTTATTATCACGTGCCAGGCAAATTTGACACCGTCACAGGTGCTTTCAAATTACCTACTCTGAGTAATCCATAAACACTATTTTCATTTTTAGTTGGTTGATATGAGGTGGAAAAAAAATCTAAATTTGGACTTATGTGCTGCTGTGGACAGAACTATATCCCTCCGGAAGTCACATGCTGAATGCCTCTGGTTCTATTAGCGTCCCCAGGGAGATGGTATTTGGAGACAGGCGTTTGAGAGGTAATCAGGTTCAGACGAGGTCATGAGGGTAGGGTCCTTGTGATGGATTAGTACCCTTATAAGAAGAGGCATGAGAGTTCTCTCTGTCCCTCCCTTGCCCCTCTCCTATGACGGCCCTGACTTGAACCCTTGCAAACTGACACCACGGGCTGACCAACAGACAGAGGTAACATACAACTTATAAGGTCATGTCATCAAATGCTACAGCTTCCACTGGATCTCTCTGGACATTCCCTCTTAGAATCCAGCCACTGTGCTATGAGGAAGCGCAAACCAGCCCCATGTGAAAAGACCACACAGAGGCAGTCCAGGTGACAGCCAGGGGAGATTCTGCTAACAAGGTAGCAGGAACATGTGAACAGCCAGGCCTCCAGCCCCATCACCAAGGTCACCAAGTCATTCCCAGCTCTGGAGCTTCCCCAGCCAAGGCCCCAGATCATCATGAAACAGACAAGCCATCCTGGCAGTCCCCTGCCTGAATCCTTGACTTTCTGCCACTCGGTTTAGGAGTGGTTTTGTAGATAACAGTTAAAACATGAAGTGAGAATTGAATCACAAACTAAGGCAAATTTTCATTATACTGGGAAAATACTTAAAGCTTGGACATTGACCACAGTGAGTACCATCACCTTTGTTAACACAAATCAGCTTGATTCTACAGCTAATTTCCTACCTGAGAGAATAAAGGATCAAGGAAGAAACACAAAATAACATGTCTGCTTTTCTCTCCAGTATGTTGGCTCAAAAATATCTGGGCAGGGCTCACAGGTGGGGTAGGACCCAACAGGGGACCAGAGGGCGGGGCAGACAGAGCAACAGGAAAAGGGGCCCTGTTACTGCACAGATAAATCAAAGAACAAAAACAGGGACTCCGGAAGGATTTGCATTATTTCTAAAGTACAGCTTTAACTGTCCTGCTCTTAATCTGCACGTGTGACCCTTACCTCTCAGAACAAAATTCTTTGTTGATGCAGGCTGCTTCTGCCTGAGGACATGCAGATGTTGGTTAAGCATCAAGGATTCCCTGCTCAACTCAGCGATGATAATAGCAAGGGCAGGGTGCCTGGCGTGATCTCAACCACTTTGAATAAGTGCCTGATTTCATCAGATGATTTATTGATAACTTAAATTTCTGTATTCTCATTTCAAGAATAGATATGCTGGGGCTAGAGGAGTGGCTCGGCAGTACAGCACTCGCCTGGCATGCACGAGGACCCGGGTTCGAACTCCAGCACCACATACACAACCAAGTATCACAGAAACTGAGACCAGATGAAAAATTAAATAAAATTGATTCCCTCTTTCTCTTTCTCTAAAAGAAGAAGAAGAAAACAGAACAGATAAAGTGATGGAACAAAATCTCCTAAAAACATGTGCTGTAAAATAATTGAATTTTTAAAGCTGAAACAGGCCACTATCTGAGAAGCCACTGGTATCACTGCCAGCATTCCATTACTGAAGGGCACTCACTATGACAGGTACTGGGGACTTGGCCAGTTGTTCCCAGCCAACAGGAACTGCAACTATGTCACCATGCTGAGTCTTCTAAGTTCAACTCCTTTAGATCTGTGGCTCCCCAGGGGAATGATCAGTAAAATCTGGGGTGACAGGAAACAGCGTGGAAGAACTGGTTATCTAACTCAGAGAAAGCTCCCTTTAGGCACCAGCAGGAGGCTCTCACTGCACATGGAAAGGGAATCAGGTCAGTATCTTCCTTTTATCCTTTCCTCTAAGGGATATGAAAAGGTATAAAAGAAAGTGGGGGTGGGAGGTGGGGAAGTATCTTCAAATTCATACACATGCATGAATTTCATAATACCTAAGACAAAACACGTCCGTGCTATCACAGGGAAGCGGTGTTGGATTCACAAGATTGGGCTCCCTAGCTCTGAGCTTCTTTTCTGGAGGCCTGGTGAGGGCAGCAATGATTGTCCACAAAAGGCGGGCATAACCACAAGAGAGTCACCAAAGAGTTATGAAGCCGATTCTTTTACAAAGCAGGGGAGTTTCAGCTTTGAGGAACAGCCCCTTGTACAAAACAGGGACAGAGGTATAGTTTGGACCTTAAATGTCCCCCAAAGCCCGACATGCCCCCCGGCAGTCTCTACTGGGAGGTGGTGAAACCTTTAACAGGTGGGACCTGATTGTTGGTCTTCAAGTCACTGGGCAAGTGCCCTTGAAGAGGTCTGTGGGACCCAACACCCTCGTTGCCTCTGGAGCGGTTTCACACTCCACCTGGCGCTCCTGTCACTGTGCTGCCTTGCCACAGGCCCAGAGCAACAGCCAACCAAGCACACACTAAAGCATCCACAACTGAGCCAATACATCCTTCTCTCTTCACAAGCAGACTACCTCAGATACTGGTTGTAACAGGAGGTATGCTACACAATCGCATCACACGTAAATTCAGATTTAAACTTGGGTTTTCCATATACAATTCGTAGAGAAATATATAAGACAATGTGATTCATAATTTGCTATTTCCTGTTCACCAAAAATAGTATGGGAGAATGAAAGGAGAATCGTAGGAATCCCCCAGAAACAACTGAAAGTGTTAACATCTTACTAAAAATACATGTCTTACCTTTTCTGTTGATATGAACTTAGTCCAAGTGTTGTCTCAGTCTGTAAAAAGAAGAAAATGACGATGAAAACACTAAAACCACGCTGTTTTATTTGTTGTGCCTTCAATTTTTATTTCATACCAATTTGAATTTTTAGGTTAAACTTGATCCCAAGATCATATGAAATGATCTGTCACACTATGAAATTCAAATGAGGATAATTTAATCAAATTTTAAAAATACATGCAAATAAAATAATGTGACTGACTTCTAAAAACTTGTCAAACAAACATGCAAACCCTATGAGAACAGCCCCCTTTACAGCCAGCCTGTGTGGGGCCTGTGTCTCCCAGTTCACCAGTCACCACCTGTGTGCTCAGTCCCGGGGTCTAAAGGTTCCTGCTATTGCAGAGCTCAAGGCCCAGCAGGGCTGGGAGGGAGACGGTTACTTACATAATAAACAATGTATCTATACATTGAAAAAGGATCTGAAGATACTGGACAGGTTGCTGTGAACGTGCTCAAATATGCTGTGGAAAGCTCACCTACAAAGCTAACATTTCCAGTAGAATCTGAAGGATGAAAGAAGCGTGTGGAAGCTGCAGGTAGAACCCAGCAGGTGCCAAGGCCCCAGGAAAGGACGTTCAAGAAACAGGCAGAAGGTTTACCTGGCTCTTTTTGTTTTTAAGAGAAAGACAATCAATTTTTATTTAGTTTTTCACATGGCTTTCGTTGCTCAGACGCTTAGTTGTGTACATGGTGCTGGGGTTTGAACTTACGTACTCGTCCATGCCAGGCAAGAGCCGTAACTACCAAGCCACTGCTCCAGCCCCTACCTGGCTCTCTTTAAGAGAAGGGAAAGAGAAGTAGAAAATAAGACTGCAGGGCTAGGAAGAAGCCAGATTATATACTACCTTGTCAAAAAGCATGCTGAGAAGTTTGGGTTGTGTTGTACTCTAAATGCAATACAAGGGATCTGAAGAATACAAGACAGACAGACGGACATGGTCTAAATTTTTAAAGACATTACTCTGGCTGCAGTATGGAGGATGAATCAGAAGAGACAAGGAAGGAACTGGGAAGCTGGAAGGCAACTGCTGCAGCTGAGGAAATGAAGGGCAGGAGAAAATGCTAACACCCTGAGGACCACCGTGGGTGAGCTTGTCCCAGGCGTTCAGCTACTCTGTTGTACCTAGAAAAACACCAGAGGTGTGGCATCATTTCCGCCCACTGATGTGTGTGTGTATTACTTTGAGATGTTATTTTGGCAAATGTGTTTGGGGAAAATATAGCAAGTGTGGAAAGATGTCCCGATTTTGTATGCTGACGTGTAAAGGTGTCTAGTTTTCTTTAAAATGCTTCAGCAAAATAACAACAACAAAAAAAATGCTTCAGCAATATAATTTGTATGCATGCACATGTGTATAGATAAAGCAAATGTTAATTTTTGGGTCTGTCTGGTAGGTGGATGTGTATTCAGTGAGTTCTTATATTTTCTGTACTTAAAGAAAAATTTAATTTTTATTATGAAAATCATACCCATTTCCCAAAGAATGGGGAAAATATCTGCAAACCACATATATGATAATATGTGGAATATAAACAAACATCTACAATTCAATAAGGGAAAATACTCATTAAAAATGGGCAAAGAACACTATTAGACATTTTTGCAAAGGAGATTTCCAAGTGTCCAGCAGAGGTGTGGAAAGATGATCATCACTAATCATTAGGGAAATCCAAGTCAAAATCATAGTTAATTCATAGTCATCAGAATGGCTATTAAAATAAAAAATAAGTGGGTCTGGTGGTTACGGTGCTTGCCTGGCATGTGCGAGTACACACAGTTTCAAATCCCAGCACCACGTACACAACTAAATGTCAAGAGCACCAAAAGCCACATGAAAAACTAAATAAATTAATTCTCTCTCTCACTGTCCCTCTCTCTTTTAAATAAATAAGTACATATAAAAAAATAAGTGTTGGCAAGAATGTAGGAAAAAAATCAGAATCCTGCAGGTGGAGATATGAATTGTAGCCACTCTGAAAAACAGCCTGACAGCTCCATGAAAATTAAACACAATTACTCTATGATCTGACTTCTGCACGTACAGCCCCCCAAAAATTGAAAATAAGGACTCAAACAGATACCATCTGAACCCACATTCATAGCAGCATAACTAACAGTGAAAGGATGGAGGGTGGATCAATAAAATGTGATTATACGCACAGTGAAATTATTCAGTCTTAAAAAGGAAGACTGCTGCACACCTCAGTGGAGGAGTCTGGGAGACCGACTCGACACTCACAGAAAGGCCAACTCTGCAGGCAGAACCGAGGTTGCCAGGCAGGGGGCCAATGGAGAAGGGGGACTACCGCTCTACGGGTGAAGAGTTTCAGTTGGAAGCTGGTGGTAGTGGTGGAGGCACAACAATATGAATGTACTCAATGCTGCTGAGCTGTACATTTTAAAATGGTAAAAACAATCTCTTTGTTTGTTTTTGCCAGGTGTGGTGGTGCATGCCTGTACTTTCAGTGGAGGCAGGATGATCCCAAGTTCAAGGCCAGCCTGGGAAATTTCATGAGCCCCTGTTTGACAGAATAGTAATAAAAGGGCTGAGGATGTAGCATAGTGCTCCCCTAGCACATGTGAGGCCGAGTTCAATCTCCATTCCGCCCCCACACACAAAATGCAAATTTTTATGTTACCACATATTTCACCACAGTATAAAAAAAAAAAGCTATAGTAATCCAGACAGTATGGTACTGGCATAAGGACAGAGAGAGCAAAGGAAATGGAGAAGTCCAGACACAGACTCACATATATTATCCCTTGGTTCTCAAACCAAGCATCGATGCAATTCAGCAGAGAAACACACCTTTTCAACAAATGGCGTTGGAACAACCAGATAACGGTGAGGAAAACAGCCTTTATTCTTAGTCCACACCACGTCCCCAAATGAGTGTCAGATACATCAGGTCTAAGTGTACAACTTAAAACACAGGAGACTGCCTTTGGAAGAGACAAAAATTTCATGAATAAAAAAACACTAGGGCTGTGGCATCTCCCTGTAATTCCAGGGGCTGAGGGAGGAGGAGCACAAGTTTGAACCAGCTTCAGCAACTCAGGGAGGCCAGAACTGAGTGAGATGCTGTTTCACATAAAAACTAAAATGGGCTGGGGATATGGCTCGGTGGTTAAGCACCCCCAGTTTCAACCCCTGGTACCAAAACAAAACCACCACCATCAACAAAAAAAACCCCACTAGACTTGATCAAAATTAAAAACATATGCTTACCAAAAGACACCAATAAAAATGAAAAGACAAACTGCACATGTGAGAAAATACTTGCAAATCACATATCTGAAGGACTTATATCCCGAATATACAAAAAACCACGAGTGGTAGAGGCAGGAGATCCCAAGTCTGAAGACAGCCTGGGCAATTTAATGAGACCTTGGCTCAAAATAAAAACAGGAGGACTAGGGACGCAGCTCAGTGGTAGAGCACAGCTTCAACACAACAAAACACAGAAACAAGCAAAACAAAACCTGAATAACAACAATCCAATGTGTTACAAAGGGCAGCTACACAAATGTTAACAAGCACATGAAAAGATGCTCATGTCAATTATTAAGGAAAGGTGAATTAAACTGTAACGAGGGATTACACTTCTATTAGTGTCCAAAACTATCTTTTGATGACTTCAACATGTGCCCTTGGTTCTCATCCACCCAACTTTCCCATAAGGTTCTCTACCTCGTTTTACTGAAAATGGATAAAACATGCATGAGTCAGTTTCAAGAATTTTTAGCACACAAAGGGAGTCTTTCCTGACTTTTTAATTGCTTTGCTTCCTGTGCTTGCCCATGTGAGTGCATCTGTAATGTAAATTGAGAGAACTGTGGATTCACACATATTTGTAAGAAAGAACATGGGAAAAGCACATTTAACTCAATTCCCCCCAATTTAACATTCTGCAAAACCAGCCTAAAACCATAACCAGGATGCGGAATTTGATACGATTCACCTATTTTTTTAACTTCCCTAGTTTTGCTTGTACTCATTTGTGTGTTTGAGTGGGTACTTAGCTCTACACAATTTTCTCACCTGTGTAGGTTCCTATATCCACCCACAGTCAAGAAGAGTGGTAGCACTCCGAAGACCCATAGACTGCCCTTTCACAGCCACACCGGCTCCCTCCTCCTCAAAGCCCCAGCGGCCAACACTTCAAAACTCAAAACCACCAAATAAAGGTAATCGCAAGTATACAACTTTTGGGGAGTGGCCTTTCACTTGACTAATTCTCTACAGACTTGTCCATATTTTTGTGCTCATCAATAGTGCCCTCCTTGTTATTGCTAAGAAGTATTCCACTAGTGTGGACTTACCAGTTAGTTCAACCACGCACCTGCTTTAAATACATCCAGGCTGCTTCCCATTTTTGGCTGTTGTAGGTAGAGCCACTCTAAACATTACACACGGGTCTCGGAGCAAACAAATTCCCATCTCCCTGGGAGCGCGGCCAAGAGAGCAACTGCCGGCTCACATGTAACTGCGTGTTGAGCTCGGTAAAAATCTACCAAGCTTTCTCCAAAGTGGCTTCACCACTTGTGTGCCCACTAGCAATGTATGTATGAGTGACCCAGTGTCTCCACACCCTTCCCTGCATGAGATGCTGTCACTGTTTTGTGTATGTGGGGACTGAAGTTCTGGGAGTCCTTTTCACCATTTGGGCATCCCCTTCTGCGGAGTGTGCACTAGGTGTTCTAAACACTAGGTCCTCTGTCAGATGCGGAGCTGTCAATTACTTTCTCCTGGTCTACATATTGCGTCCTTATATCTTCTTCAACATGGTCTTTTGCATACGAAGATTTCAACGCATTGATCTTTCTGGATTGTACTTGTGGACTCAAGTCTTTGGTGTCAAGAACTCTTTCCCCAGCCCTATATCCTGAAGCTTTTCTGCTATGCAATTGTTCTGACACACTGCAAAGGTACTATTATTATTGTTCTACACAGTATATGTTCAGTTATTCACATAAAGATTCTTAATTCTCTCAAACTCATCTTCAGATTGAGTGTTATCCTAATAAAACTTCCAATACTATATGTATGTGCAAAGCTCTTTTTCAAAACATGTGGAGTCAGGCGGAGTGGTGTACGCCTATAATCCCAGTGGCTTGGGAGGCTGAGGCAGAAGGACTGCAAGTTCAAAGCCAGCCTCGGCCACTTAGCATGGCCTGAGCAACTTAGTGAGATCCTGTCTCAAAATAAAAAGAAGAAAAAATTGGGGGTGTAGCTCAGTGGTTTTGTGGCCTTGGGTTCACTCCTCAGTGCAAACAAACAAACAAACAAAAAACACATGGAAGATGAAGGGCTGAGGATCCTCGAGGCGTTACTGAAGAGCAGCAACAAAACAAGACGGTGTGCCTACCAGAGAGCAAAACTTAAAACTACAGTGAGCAGTGTGTGCCATGAAAGTGAGACAAGTAAACCCAAGAAATACACAGCAGAACCTGGAACAGACTCACAAGTCCAGATGGTTGATTTAAGAATAAAGTGCCACTGAGGAAAAATAATGGGGAAAGAAAACACTGGGGGAATATTCAATAAAGGGTGCGGGGACAACTGAACTATGAGAGAAATGAAACCTCAGCTCCACCAGAAACATATAACATGTTCACCAAAGACAGCATTGTTCATAATGGCCAAAAACTAATACTGAAAGAAGAAACCAAACAAAAACCCCAATACCAATGGAATGAATGCTAAAAAGCAAAGAAATCGTATTCCAGTCCCTACCATAATTATTTTCTCTATAGTCTTAATTCCATTTTAATTTTTACTTTTTTGCCTTTATTACAAACTACAGAAAATGTCTTTTCAGAATGAATCAAATCATTGATTTCATTAGAAATACATCATAGGCAGTAACTTGAGATGATCACATCTGGAGTGAGAAGGCAGAGGTTCTAGTGCCAATCCCATTCCAAGAAGTCAGGGTACCTTGGGCACTTTCTTCATCTAAACCTCGGCTTCCCTTGAATGTAAAATGAATAAAACATCAGTCACACTGCCGGGTAGCATGGCTCTTGAAAACTCAGCATTGCCATCACAATGGTACTAAGTAATGACAAGCACATCACGTGGCAACAGTCCGAAAGAAAGGAAAAACCTAGCCCCAACACCAGAGGATGGCCTCTACTGCCTCTTTCAGCTCTGGAATACGAGACCTGATTTGCAGCTGAGAAGACTGAAACAGATTTCATGGCGGTATCTGAACTAGATCAGAAAGGAACAACAATACACCAGATTACACTTCCTACTTTCAGCCTAATGTGCTTAAACATGTGGCTAGGATGGCAAGTGGAAGGGTCATCTACATGAAATCTGTAATACTTACACTCCCAGGGAAGTTATCTTCCACATAAATCTTTCTTTCTTGGACACTTAGTTGTGTGTGCAATGCTGGGGTTTGAACCTGGGTCTTCACGCATGCCAGACAAGCGCTCCAACCACTGAACCACCACTCCAGCCTTTCACTGGCTTTTGATATGATCTGACCTCCACACCCTCAGACCCACAGGCACACTCGTTGCCAGAGAACACTGATGTGCTTATATGCAAGGCCTTAATACTACAAGGAGTTTGTTTTTTAGAGAAATGTGTAATCTGTAATGTTAATTCACATAGCTAAGGAGTTGAATCACTAATGACTCTAGTGGCTTATCTACAAATAAAGCTGAGAACATACATTTCAGTGACATTTTTAAGAAAAATAACATCGAATACTGTTCCAGACTTAACCGCAGTAGTTCTTCATCCTGAAGAGCATTACCTGCAGCAGCCCTCCGTCATCAAAGCGCAGCACTTCTATTATGCTCTCCGACTGAATGAATGCTGGGAAGGAAACAAAGACACCGTCACTGAGGAACACTCAACTTCAGTAGTCTGCACCTTAGAATCAAATGACACGATTTCACATTTCAAAATACACTTCCTGCTTGGGGTGGGACCGCACATGTTCACCATACATGAGGCCCTGGGTTCAATCCCTGGCACCATAAAGAAGACAAACAAACAAACAAAAAAAAGCTGTACTTTTTGGTTAAAGAGGATAATGCTTCAGAATTTAAGCAAATTTGGGGCTGGAGCGGCAGAGCGGCAGCTCAGCGGTTCCGGTGCTTGCCTGTCATGCACAAGTACACGAGTTCAAACCCCAGCACCACATACACAATGAAGTCTCGGAGCAACGAAAGCCACATGAAAAACGAAATAAAAATTGATTCTCTCTGTCTCTGTCTCTCACTGTGCCCTCTTTCTTAAAAAAAAAAAAAAAAGAATTTAAGCAAATTTGAAATGCTTTAGAATAAATAATCTAACAACAGAGTAGTTTCAAAAAACTACTGGCTATTTATGTCACTTTCATTTACTGTTAAATTGTGAGAAAGCACAAAATAGTCAGATTCAACTAGCCACAGTACATCTTCTGTGACCTGAAGAGATCATAAGTACAAGGAAAAGATCACAGGAGTATTACACATGCCCCCCCCCCAATGCAGCTTAAATTCTGTATCCTCTGCTTTTTTGCAGTGATTAGGTGACCTGGGAGTAATGGACAAAAGGAAGTTGGTAGGGAAGTGGTTGAGGACAATGGCAGAAGCTAATTGTTCTGTTCCAAGAAACAGAGCAATGAAAAGATAAGACTGTAAGAGACAACACAGCTGAGCCACACAACCTGGCAATCGCACTCCTGGTATCTACCAAACCGACTCGAAACCCTAAGCCCATATACAGATCTGCACCAAAAGGTGCACATTACCAAGATGTCCTTCATTCAATGCATCAATGAAAGAGAAGGCTACACACAAAACTGAAGATGGTACCACAATCAGCGCTGCTAAGCATTGCGGGTGGAAGGGAAAGGCTGCATGAATGAACCACAGGAAGTATTTAAGGGTGGTGAAATCATCCCACATAATACTGTGTGGTAGATACTCAACACGAAACATTTGTCAAAAAAGAACTTTACAGCACAGTCAATTTAAATTATGCAAGCTTTTAAAAAATCATTAACAAAACAGAGGATCCCAGGATGGAATGCAAAATGTGAAGAAACAACTGAACCATATCACAAATGTAAGAATCAGCCTCACTGAAGCAGAGTGGGGAGAAGGGAAATGAGAAGAGCCTGTAAGGCTGCGGGAAGAAACTGCACATGCTCTGTACCCGAGCTGAAGGGCTTTCCAATGGAGGTTGAAGTCAACAGTTACACATTACAGTGACAACCACCACACATGCACCCCAAAACTGAGCAACCACTTACACAGATGGGGAAGAGTGGGACACAGGTTTGTTCTGCTTGGAGTAAGAGTTTACAGAAAAACAAGGGGAGGAAGCTAGAATGATCCACATGGTAATAGATTAAATTTGATGACATCATAAGAACTCTCGTTTGGCATAGTAGACACAGCTTGTTAAACACAGGAGTATCTATGACTGTGCATATGCATGGCTTAGTATACACACACACTTCCTTGGTCTGTTGGTTACAACGCCTAGAAGCAATGGCACTCCAGGAGTGATGAGCACCCTCACCACTCAGATCTTGGGTTCTAAGACAATTTTCCAATTAAAGACACCAGGGTTTCCTGGAGAAATGGCTGATTCCAGTACTGGGGCAAAAGTACACAGACTGAGGCTGGAGCATTCGTACAGTACCAGAAAGTAAGAAAGTGCCAAAAACAACACAGACCCATCAAAACCCTGCACTGACAGGAAAGTAAGAATCAACAGAGCTCCCAAATGACCAAAGCTGGAACAATCTGAGCAATACAGTAAAGCTGTACTGGATTACAACCGAGAGTATAAAATAAATGTCCATGAGTCCATAATGACAGCATCACTGAATAAACAGACTGGGGTAAAGACACATCTCCACACGGAAAAACGCTAATAAGTCATGTAGGCCCTACTGTGAAGGAGGTGGAGCACACTTCCTTAAATGTAGGATACACTTGGTGACTTCTTTCCACACAATATAGCATGGAAAGAAGAAAAAGAGAATCCCTTTACAGTGGAGCAAGGTGACAAATGTACCTCAATGACAATGTACAAATGATCTTGTACCTCAGCTACAAGATCAAGGGCAGCCTCCCCTGTGAAAGGTCATGTTGACACTATGCACCCTTGATGCAAGGCTGGCCCTTCACCTCTGTCCTCCCCAAAGCCATAACCCCAGCCTAATCAGAAGAACTTCAGCACATCCCAATTAAGGGACAGTCTACAAGATGCCTGATCAGTGTGATCAGTACTCCTCAAAACTGTCAAGGTCATCAAAACCAGAGTCAGAGAAGCCTACTATATGAAATGTGGTTATCTTAAAGGAGATCCTAGAACAGAAAAAAACAACAACAACAAAAAAAAACATTAGGTTAAACTAAGAAAATCTGAATAAGTAATGAAACATTTTTAATAATGTATCAACACTGATTCATTAATAGTGAAAAAGTACAATATTAATATAAGGCATTAATAATAGGAAACTGGGCTTTGCAATTTTTAAAATGAATCTAAAACTGTTCTAAAATATAGTTTATTTTAAAAAAACAAAATAGTAAGTCGCTGGTTTGGAATATGGAATTCAGTGACTTCTACTCATCGGTCTTTGGGGGTTCAGGGAAGAAGCTAACCATCCAATTGTACATGCCTGGCTTTTTAATATGAGCAAAGCAGAAGAGTGAGACACCAGCTAATTAGATCACTTAACTGAATCATGTTTTCAATGATGTTTTGCTGACATCCCTTTCCCCGTCAGTCCTGAGCACACAGAGAATACCCAGCGAACACTGAATAGATGTAAGAAGGCTCCTCGCTCCAGCATGAGCACTGGCATGTGGCCTTACTGATGCAATGACCTTTTCTGGTTATGTTATCTCTAGTCCTAGCTTACAGTGGGATTTCAAACCCGAGATTGGAACTAATGACTGCACAAAATTACTGACACACAGTTCAGGTAAAGTGCACAAGAGCATTTCTAAATGGTAAGCTCTTCAGAATAAAGGCTCTGCCCTGCTCACCCACTTCAATCTCCGTCCCTTCCCTCATCTTTTAACGCACACTGAAACTTCAAAGGAGCTAGAAAATCTTGGTTGTACCTCACTGAAGACAATATGCGACGTAAGAAGAGACACTGAGCAGCTGCTCACAACATAAGAGACAAAGCAAGCGAGCCACTGAGGAGTTCCTCCCAGTGGACGGCAGAAACCAAAAGAATTAGAAATGTGCCTGCCTGTACAATTACAATGTGATGACCATGCAGGGGTTCCTGTCATCCAACTACATTAAACCTTTATCTGGCCTATGAGAACCTAACTCAATGCAGATATACGATGTTGATATCAATTTCAGTGTTCTTTATGTTTAATTGGGAGCTTTTAAAAAGAATTGTATCAGTTGAAGAAAATTAACTGCAGCAGTTATTAGAGCGTCCTAAACAGAAAAGATTGTTACATATCATCAGCTTTCTTGAAAGATGTAGAAATGAACAGGATTCAACTCTAACATGAAATAAATTAGGATATTTCACTTTAAATTATCAATTATAGTTGAATCATATATTAGAAAGACAGGTGTCATTAGATATGTACTTAATCATTTTGTGCTGACAGCTATTAACCCGCAAGATACAGAAAGTAATCTGAGCAAGTCTCTACCTCTCTAGATTCAAATTCACAACTGACAGCTCTTTCCTTTCCCAAAATATTTCCCATAATCTTACATGCTTTAATGAATCCCAAACTTTTCCAATATTCTGTGGTTCAAGCTGCAACCAGATATAATAAAGAAAAATCACAAGTAATAATTATCGAATCACTACTGTCATTAAACTACAAACTAGCCCTATGATATACACATTGCTGATACCATAGTAAGATTTTTTTTTTAAAGGCACAGTGAAATTATGGTCAACAAGAAAGTGGCTAGAGATGAATTACAAATTTCAGCAATGAGAATCTAGAATCCATGCATCTCAACCCATTATACTTTCAAAGCAAATCTGACATTAATCCTCATGACTAACAGCACCTTTGAGAAAACTAATTTTTAAAATAAAGCATATATGTCCAACAAGGGAGGAAAGGAGATTTAGGAATAAGTGGCATCTGTTGTCCTGGCTTTTGTGAGTCCAGTGGTATTTATCCTTTGAGGCTTGGATCAAGAAGGTCTACTTTAAGCTTCTCGTGCCCCACACACTGCTATCCTGTCTGAGTATAAAATCCTCAATGTGTCAGTTGTGTAATGATTCACTTGCAAAAAGAAGTTTTCAGAAGTTGAGTTTGTTTACTTCCCTATTTCATTTAGTAAAGAATGAATGACACATAACAAAAATATCCTCACTTTAAAGGCAAATATTTCTTTATTATGGTTCTTGGTTTTTTTTAAGATGGAGATTTTATTTTCTAAATATTGCAACTGACTTCCAGATACAACCTGCTTCTTTTAATAAATTGCTAAAAAATGATTCATGAAAACAATAAATATTGTAAATAGTAAAAATAAAAACCATATGGTTTCTATTCAGGCATTAGGAACCTAGGCTACCAGTCTTTGCTTTGTCCTTCACTGTCTTTCTCTCTAAGGGGAAGAGGCTAGACCAGTCAAACCCTCTATTAAAAACCAAGAGAAGCAAAGGCCACCAGGCAGACCTCAGGAGGGCCCCCAAATCCTGGGTCAAGCACCCACCTTGCCTGGAAAGCCCCTCTCAGGGCCGCAGCTTTTCCTCCTGGGAGTCAAGTTCACACCTCACACAGAAGCCCACCCTGACTATTCCCAGCCGCCCATTAATCATGGGCCCTATTTTAGCCCTCATGGCAATCTGTAATAATTTGATTTTCTTTTGCCTAGCTCATGGTTTGAAAAATGGAAGACAAGCCCGGTTAAAATAATAACATCATGTCAGAATTCACCAATGTTAATGGCATTAACATCTCTCTTACAGTTACACTTGCTCAAAGCAAACTAAATCTACAGCAAACATTAAGAAAGGAAACAATACAGGTCAGAGTGCAAGTAAATAGAAGAGAAAACAAGAAAAAATTAATGAAACCAAAAGCTGGTTTTTTGAAAAGATCAACAGAATTTGCTAGATTCTACCTGCAGCAACCAAGGAAAAAAGGGTGAGTGTAACAAGATGTTGCTGCTGACTTATAGAAATGAAAGAGGCCTACCAACACACATAATTAAGAGACTGAGAACACTGTGCACAGTGTACACCAGCAAAATCAGACAGCCTACGTGAAGTGGACTAGAAAGACACAGACTACTGAAATTAACTCAAGAGTAGGAAATCTTGAGTAATTGAATTAGTAATTAAAAAGTTTCCCCCAAACAGTCAGATAGAGATGGGTTCATCGATGAGTAAGGGAGAACAGCAATCCTTGACAATAAGAAAATACTTCCTACTTTATTCTACATAGCCATTAACACCCTGATACCAAAATCAGACAAAGTCATGCAAAGAAAAGGGAACTACCAACATAAAAATCCACAATAAAATATATGCAAACCACACCTAGCAACACATACAGAGGATTACAAGCCTTCAACAAATTACGTCTACACTTTAAACTACAAAGCATCCCTAGAAAGAAGGAAGACAAGACCTAGGTACTCAGGAGACACCTGGTGCTCACAGACTGGAATGTGGAGCACCAAGATGGCAGCACTTCCCACCAGGTCTTCAGAGCACAATCCTGTCAAAATCCCACCCGGATCTTCAGAACACAATCCTGTCAAAATCCCACCAGGGTCTTCAGAGCACGATCCTGGCAACATCCCACCCTGATCTTCAGAACACAATCCTGTCAAAATCCCACCAGGGTCTTCAGAACACGATCCTATTAAAATCCCACCCGGATCTTCAGAACACAATCCTCTCAAAATCCCACCAGGGGCTTCAGAACACAATCCTGTCAAAATCCCACCCGAATCTTCAGAACACAATCCTCTCAAAATCCCACCAGGGGCTTCAGAACACAATCCTGTCAAAATCCCACCTGGATCTTCAGAACACAATCCTGTCAAAATCCCACCCGGATCTTCAGAACACAATCCTGTCAAAATCCCACCCGGATCTTCAGAACACAATCCTGTCAAAATTCCACTTTGCTTTTCTGCAAATCAACAAGCTGATTCTAAAGTTCCTAAGAAAATACAAGAGCAGCCAAAAGAGTCCTGAAAAAAAAAGCAGTGGAGGACCTCACATCCCAACTCCTACCCTTAATGACAAGGCTACACTAAGCAAGGCAGCGTGAGGCTGAACAGAGACAGCGCAGAACCCGTAGAGAAATGTAACCCAAGACCCAAACAAGATCCTACTTCACACACACTAGAATGGTTACTCAGAAAAATCAGATGTCATTAAATGTTGGCAAGGACATGGAAATGCTAGACACTCAGAAGCTGCAGGTGAGAATGGAGGCTGGCACTGTCACTTGAAAAGTTTGGCAGTTATTATTAAAAGTAAATACCAAGTTTCCGTGTAATCCACTACCACTCACAGACAGAATTAAAAACATATATATACAGTTATTCAAAAAAGTAAATAGAGTTACTCTAAGATATAACAATTCCACTCATATATATGTAAGAAAACTAAAACATGCATATAGATGTTCATGATTCATCGTAGTCAAAAAACAGGAAGAATCAAATGTCGATAGGTTAAAGACCAGTTAACAAAACGTGGTGAACGCACACCACTGAGTGATAGAAACCTTGAAAACTAACGCTAAGGGAAAGCAGCTGGATAGGAAAACTGTATATCTTAGGATTCTATATATAGGAAATATCTAGAATAGGCAAATCTATAAAGTCAAATGTAGATCAGTGGTTGCCAGCAGCTGGGAGTGAATAGAGTATTCCTACCAACACACATGGGGCTTTTTTCTGGGATGACAGAAATAATTCAGAAATAGATGGTGGCAATGGTTGCACAATTCTGTGAATATGCTGAAACACACACACACACACACACACACACACTGAATTATACATCATAAAAGATGAATCAATGAGGTGTGGTGGTGCACACCTACAATCCCAGTGACTCAGGGGGCTGAGGCAGGAGGATAGCAAGTTCAAGGCCAGTCTGAGCGACTTAGAAGATCCTGTCTCAAAAAAGTAAATACATAAATAAAAAAGGCTGGTGGGTGTAGCTCAGTGGTACAAAGTCCTGGGTTCAATCTCCCGTACCAAAGACAGAGAGAGACAGACAGACACTGCATGGTTTCATGTTCCTATTCCCTAAATCTTTCAGATTTCCAGAAAAGCTTTACACTTAATAGTTCTTTCATGTTTTAAAACATTCATTTATTAGTGCTTGTCTATATGTGGGCGGGGGTGGGACAGCAGCAATGATAAAGCAAATGGAGCAAACTGTCAATGACAGGTGCACCCAGGTCAAGGGTATTGAGTATTTTTTTTTTACTCCATTTTCATTCTTAAGGATTTTCTCTTCTTTCTTTTTTAAAGAGAGAGAGAGAGGGAGAGAGAAAGAGTCAACTTTATTTATTTTTTCATCTGGCCTTTGTTTCTCCGACACTTAGTTGTGTATGTTGTGCTGGGGTTCGAACCTAGGTCCTTGTGCAAGCCAGGCAAGCGCTCCAACTGCTGGGCCACTGCTCTCCCCTCCTTATGGATTTTCTTAAAGTTTGAAAATATTCCAAATAAAATGCTTACAAAAGAAAATCACTTTATGTAGGACTTACAAAAAATTTTTATGTCAAAGTTTAAACATACTCTTTTAAAAAGCCATCTTTGAAGCTACAGTAAATTCACTTAATTATGCCAAGTTTGAGCTACTGGTTACAGAGGTAGCTGGTATCCTTATTGCTTTCACAGAATAATTAGCTGCTGACAGGTCTGTGACTACGGTGTATTATGGCCATCTTGAAATGTCAGTTAAAATGATATAATTATGCCAACTCAGCTATCATGCAGGGATTTTATCTTGTGTTATTTCCAATAATAAATATTACTATATGGTTTATACATACAATATCTACATTGCATATGCTTAACCAATATATTAGATGACATTCTAAATATCAGGTAAGTAATCAACCATATCTTACATGCTTTTTCCCACATACTCAAAAACTAATTAAGAAACTAGAAAATGAAGAGAGTAAACCCAAGGTAGAAGAATATAAATCACTCAGAGTGTGGCCCAATGGTAGAGCATTTGCCTAGCTTGCATAAGGCCCTAGGTTAATCCCCTCAGCACCTCAAATAAAAAAGCAGACAAAAAGCAGAAAACAGAAAAATCAAAGTCAACTGAAAATTTTTGTTTGGGAAGTTTAATAAAATTATTAGGCTGGTGCTATGACAGAGAGCTTGCCTAGCATGCACAAGGCCCTGGGTTGGATCGCCAGCACTACTAAATAAACAAACATCCAAACAAACAAAATGTGCAAACTTCCAGGGACTAGTCAGTTAAAAACAAAAAGGGAGAAGCCAAGCATTCTGAACATAAGATTTGACTAGATTCAACTACATGTTCTAGACAATCCTAGAAGATAATTAGGGAACTTCATTCATAATTGTGGCTGTAGTCAGCAATTCAGATTAGGATATGGACAAACTGCTTTCAAGACTCAAAATGTCAAAGGTCACTCAGGAAAAGTTAATTAACCTGAATAGCCCTGTATGTACCAAAGAAATTTATTTTGTAGTTTAAAACTTCACAAAGAAAATTCCAGGCCCAGATCTACTCAATTAATTCTCCCAAATAATTATGGAAAAAAAAATACTTTAATACAAACTTCCCCAGAAAATAGAAGCAAAGAAACTTTCCAACTCATTTCATCATACCAGATCCCCCAAAGAGCCAAAGACATTACAAGAACAACTGCAAATATCAAATCTTTGTTATTATAAATGTGAAACTTAACAAAATTTCAGCAAATATAATCTGTCAACCCATTAAGATTATAATTATCATGACCAAGTGGAGTGTATCCCAGGAATGCAATACCGCTTTAACAGTCCAAAAAATAAATAAATTTAAAAGACTTGAAGAAAATAATCATCTCAAAAATGTAAAAAGAGCGTTTGACAAAATTCGTTATCCTTTCATGCATGATAAAAGATCTTGTCAAAGCAAGAATGAAGGGACTGATAAAGGGCATCCTAAGTAACAAGTGAAGGACAAAATACTTCCATACAGAATAGCCCAGAACAAGGGGAGGATTTCATGTACCACCACTCCAACAGCATTGTATCAAAAGAAGGTGTGAAAAGGAAATAAAAGAATAGTAACAAAAAGAAAATAAAACCATTTTTGCACACAATGTAATTTTCAATGTAGGAAATTACAAGAAACCTACAAAAAAATTCACAGAATAAGCCTGTGAGTCAAAGGACAAGATATAAGAACAATATTATATCTCTTAATATTAGCAAGAATGACTGGAAACTAAAATTTTAAAAAAATCAAAACCCCTTACATTTCTAAACATATGAAGCACTAAAGAATACATTCAACAAACCATGGCTACGAATATCCAAGTTAAAGAGCATCTTGGCAAATGGAGGGAAATACTATGTTCTTGAACCAAAAGACTCAACATCGCTAAGACACCAAGGTCTTGATAATTCTTACACATTCAATGCGAGTCCAATCAAAACCTCAGCAGACTTTTCTGTAGAAATTTACAAGATGATTCTGTAATATATATAGTAGAAGAAAGAACCCAAAAACAGTGAGAACAACTTTGGGGGGAAAAAAAGAATGCAGGATTTAACACTGCTTGACCCCAGAGGTTAAAGCCACAGTAATCACAACAGGTGTAACACTAGCAAGGACAACAGAGCCACGCAACAGAACAGAGGCCCAGAAGCAGAACCCACACTTGTGGGAGACTGGCTGACAAAGGTCCTAAGGCAGTTCCTTAGTGAAAAATAATCCTTCCATAAAACCATGCTAATACAGACTCACAGCCCCATGGGAAAGAAAAGACCTGAGCAACTCAACACTTACAAAATCAACTTGAGACCAATGACAGACCTTCACATGGAGCTAAAAGTTCTAACTCAAAAAAAAAAAATCAACATTTTAGTGACCGTGAGTTTGAGAAAAATTTCTTAAAGACACAATCCTTCCAAAAATAAAAAAGCTCCATGAATTATAAAATTAAAATATTTCATAAATTTTTTTTAAAACTTCTACTGTTCAAAAGCCTAAAGTAGAAACATAAATCAGACTGGAAACAATATTTGCAAAACATTTATCTGACCAAGGACTTGCATCTTAGAATATGTAAAATACAACTAAATAAGAAAACTCAATTTTACAATCCAGAAAATGTTTGAACAAGCACTTAAGCAAAGATAATATGAATAACACACGAAATAAGGCGTGTGAAAAGAGAGCATGAAGATGCTCAAAATCCTCAATCATTAGGGAAATAAAAACAAAATTCAGTACTAGTACCCACTCACTTTTCACTAAATTAAAAATCCTTCTATAGGGGCTGGAGTGGTGGCTCACAAGTTACAGCGCTTGCCTGGCATGCACAAGCACCCAAGTTTGAACCCCAGCACCATGTACACAACCAAGTTTTGGAGCAATGAAAGCCACATGAAAAACTAAATAAAACTGATTCTCTTTTTCTTTCACTGTCCCCATCTCTTTAAAAAAAAAAAAATCCCTTCTCTAAAGTGTTGGCAAGGATGTGGAGGAACTGCCACTCTAACACACAGCTGACTGGAGTGTAAAACAGTGCTGCTGCTTTGGAAAGCATTATCAGTAGCTTCTGAAAAAGTTAAACACATCTACCTACCTACCAGGCATTTCATTCTTGCGTATCTGCCCAAGAGAAAATGAAATACATGTACACACAAAAGCTTGCACATGGATAGTTAGAGAAAACAATTCCCAAGTGAACCCCAGGCTGAAAGGATAGACAGAGTAAGCCATATCCGTCCACACCATGGAATGCCAGAGCGATGAGAAAGAGCCATCAACACCTCGACTGACACGGGAACCTCCAAGGATCATGCGAAAGAAGGGAGACGAGAGTACACATGTACACTCCTACTGACCCAGAACTGCAGAACATGCAAAAGAATCTCTAGAGGCAGAAAGCAGAGAGCTGGTGCCTGGGCTGGGGCAGAAGGGTTAGCTTTGACAGGGAGCACATGTTGATGATCTTCATTGCAATGGAGTGCAGCAGCTTCACAGGTGCAAGCCACAGCTGTAAACATGGGCCAAACGCCAAAACTGCATACCTCAAATGTGTGTTGCTTTTTATACATTATTTAAACCTTGATATATCCAGGTACCAAAAAACTTATTTGTTTCTGGTACCAGGAATTGAACCCAGAGGCACTTAATCACTGAGCCAAATCACCAGCTCTTTTTGTATTTTATTTTGAGATAGGGTCTCCCTGAGTTGCTTAGGGCATCACCAAGTTTCTCAGACTGGCTTTGAACTTGCAATCCTCCTGCCTCAGCTTCCCAAGTGGCTGGGATTACAGGCGTGTGCCACCACACCCAGTTGATAAACCTGTTGTTAAAAAAAATCAATATGCCTCCTTTTTCTCCTTTACATGGAACTTCTTTGGGTTTTTTTATGCAACGGCTTTTGACAAATTCCAAATAAATTTCACATTAACTACTTGCAGATTTTTCTCCAAAAATGCAACTATTTTCCTTGCCTTATTCCTTTTACCTACATACCCAACTGGTCGATCATACTGAAATGTTCCCTCTCAGAAATACATATCATGTGATGATGACAGCTACTAAATATCAATCATTAAGCTAAATAAACTCATTCTTAAGGAACATTCAAATTTCAGTGCAAGGAAAAAAATATAGAATATACACATCCACACATACCTATCAAGTCAATACTTAACTGCTGATAAAAGCAGTGAACGGGGAAATTGCTGGTGGAGCTATATAGTCTACATTTTTATTTGGAGGACAATTAAATATCTACATAAATCAGATTGCAAAAGCTACATTAAGATGAGTATACTACACTGAATATGGGGTATGCTTCAATTAAAAATCAGAGTTGAGGGCGGCAGCACTTTCCACTGACTGTCTACCCTTCCTCTCCCTGGCTCCTCCAGCCTGCCTGTGGCCTTTGCAGCTCCAGTCCTCTCTCTAGTACCATGATCCTCCCGTCCCTAAACTTCCTCCTCCTCCTGATACCGGCTACACACTCCAGTCAGGAGCACTGGGGTAAGGTCTGTTTTCAGGATATTCTCCTTCAGGTGGCTGAAGAAAGCAGGTAACCCAGCAACTTGGGAGAAACATGGTTGTGATTTTTTGTAACATTAAAGGGCACCTCACATGTCACCATGAAGCTGAATGAGTGACATGAGAAGAAGGGCATGGGTCGGCTGGCTGTGAGATCAGTGTCTATTACATCTACATTGCATTCCATCCGCTTGAGAGCCCAGGCCGTTTTCTTGCTACCATGGAATTCAACCTGCTCAGCAATGAGAGAGAGAGGCCCTAATCGGATGCACAAATGTCTTCCTAACAGCCCCAGTTTGCAGAGCGGGTAGAATGAAGCTTCAGGGAGCCTCCCAGCCACCAGCTGCAGTTTTCAGGTTCAGATGACAGAAGCAGACAGCAGAACAGACCGACAACTCAGCCGATGGTGAAGACGCACACTAAGCACTACCATATTTAAAAAGTCAAAACTGCTAAGTGAAATTAAGACTAAAGCGGTTAGAAAAACATGACCTCATTTTGGGTTAGCATGCAGGTCTGATGTTAAATTGAGTATGTATTATAATTAGAGAAAAAGATTTAAAGAATGTTTATCTTTGTTAAATAGTATACGCTCATTTTTTTGCTAGTAAACATGACTTTTGTTAAAATGTAGTCCAGTAATTTTACTGTCTTTAATAGCTTATTCAGATTGGACATGAATTTTAAGTTAAAGAGAGCACTGTCCAGATGAATTTTAAATGAAATTAGATGATCAACTAAATATGAGAGTTTTAATAAAAAGAAAAAAATAAGATGCCAAGTTTGGCAGGTTCTAAACTCAGTAATGTTTAAAATAAAAACCAAAACCCAAAATTCTGTTGTACCCAAGTACTCACTGTTTACTTGTGTATAAACTTTAACATTACTGAAAACCTATTTAGTCATGCTTTGCTTTTTGATTACACGAATATATAATCATCACTGTATTCTTTCCCCTCTATTTGCCAGGCACAAATCCGAAGTTACCTCTAGCCTGCCCTGGTTTGCTTCAAAGGTCTAGGTACCACTTTCGGTGCTGGCCACTGGCTAAAGACAGCAGGCACCAGTGAACTCAAGTGATGGGGGGCAAGATCATTTTATGATCTCACTGTGGAGTGAGTCATTTTCAAACCTCAATTTCACAGCTCTGAAATCCAGGGAGCACTGAGAAGATTGAGAGGCTGAAGAATGAAGCAGAAGCTAAGCCCCACCTGAGCTAAGCCCTGGGTGTTGGGTGCTATTTTCCCCCACTTTCTAGTAACTTGCTCAGGCTCTCACAACATGTAACTGGCAGAGTCAAGCGGCTACCTCAGGTCAGCCTCACAGTCAAGCTCAGGTTGCCTCCCAGCAACCGCCTGTCCATACAAGGAGTTTCCAAATAAGTTCAGCTTCTTGAAGGTAGAGAAAGCTCAAGACAAACTAGTATACTAACTTACCCTGAAACTAATCCAAGTGGAATCCTTGGACTCCTGCATCATATCACCTTGGTCCCTGGGAAAATGGAGATTCTGGGCCTACATCAGATGCACTGAAACACTCTCTAGGTCTGAGGCCCCCTGGGATCCTGCATGTCACTGCCATACGCAGGAGCCTTGGAGGCTGGTGATTTAAATACCTGTTACTGAAAGCAGGGGAATGTGAAGATAAACAGGATCTGAGATAACAATGCAATATGGAAGTGGAAATGCTGGTGCAGGCAGTCCCAAGATCAAGATCACATGTGAACTTGGGAAAGGTAACAGCCAGAGACAGACAGGGAGAGGTAAAAACTGAGGCTTTCAAAAGACACAAGCAGGAAACAGTGGAGAAGGAAGCCTTCAGCTTACACAGGCAGCAGAGGTGTGTGAGGAGGAACAGGAAAGGCAGCATGTGTCCTGGAAGCCAAGAGTTATCAGAGCCAAGGCTACAGGGTTCATCGGAGACAAGTGGGGACTTTTAAATAAGCCCCCAGATTTGGCCAACTGGAAGCCACTGGTAAGGCTCTAGGCAGGTTTCTGAGTGGCAGGAAAAAGGCAGACTACCAAGTGGGTACCTTGGAAGCTCAAGAGAACAGGGGAAGGGGAAGCCTTGGGAAGAAGAAATGCTCTTTATGATGGTGGGGATACAAACTGAGGCTGAGAAGACAGCCCCAGGAGCCGAGGCCCACCAAGGGCCAATCTTCAGTAAGCTAAGACGGGAGGTCCCCTGTGCCCGGCCGGGTAGGGACAGGTGGGGCAGGGAGAGCAGGGAAGAGGGAGGCAGACCTGTGGAACCAACTGCTGCAGTCACGTGGCCTAGGCCTGGAAACAAAAGCTTCTACCAAACCTTTTTCCAAGGAGAATTTTAACCTACAGGAAAATTTAAAGAATAATATTTCACCAGATTTGTTCCAGCACATTCTGTATCTATCTAGGTATTTTGCCACTTTTCTTTTTTGACCAAATCATTTGAAAGCGATCTACAATTCCTCATAAACACTTGTGGTGTGGCTGCCCTAAGGACAAGGACTTTCTCCTACATAATCTCAATTCTATGACCATAATCGAGTGTTTCAGTATTGATACTTAACACTGAAGACACACAGTGCCTGTTAAGTTTTCTCAATTGCCTACTCAAAACTGTTCTGCGCAACCTTTTCTTTTTTCTTTTTCTTTTGGCAGACAGAATTCAATTAAGGATCATGCTTTACATTTGGTTGTAACAGGTCTTTAGTCTTCTTTAAATTGAAACAGTCCCTTCAAATATTTTTTGTTTCATAACACATTTTTAAAAGTTTTTTTATTTATTTGTTTATTAGAAGGAGAGTAGGAGAGAGAGACAAAGATAAAATCAATTTTATTTAGTTTTTCATCTGGTTTTTGTTGCTCCAACACTTAGCTGTGTACCTGGTGCTGGGGTTCAAACCCAGGTCCTCACGCATGCCAGGCAAGCGCAGTAACTGCTGAGCCACTGCTCCAGCCCTCATAACATATTTTTTTAAGAATCAAGTCTTACTGAAATCCAGTCTGCAATTAAAAGTCTACCAAAGAAGAAAAGCCCAGGACAGGACGGCTTCTCCGCTGACTTTTACCACACTTTTGAGGAGGAACTAACACCTCTCCTTACTAAGTTATTCCAAGAAATTGAAAAGGAGGGAATGCTCCCATCCACTTTTTATGAAGCAACCATAACTCTGATACCAAAACCGGACAAGGATACATCAAGAAAAGAAAACTACAGACC